>MU399923.1:0-114560 GCA_022578945.1 Hypoxylon fuscum | reverse complement strand
TAATAATTATATTTAATTTTTAATATTATTTTAAATAAATAAAATAATTTTATAATTTATAATTATATTTATAACCGTTTTTTTTTTTTATATTAAAGCGTTAATATAAGTACCTAGGTACGAGAAAGATAATTAAACCGATTTTTTACTAACAAGAAGCGATCAGCCGGCAACAGCTGCTAGAACCCTTGCCCTCCAACTGTTCCTCGTTAGGTACATGTAATTACCTACATAGGTACATACATGTGCATAATCCATATCTCGGAACACCATAGATATTACGTAATAAAGCGCTGTGCACCGTAATATGTTCCGTATTAAGTAACTGCCTCGTTCACAAGACATTTCTCCATCTTAAATATACGAATCAACTCGTCGAGGAGTGCGACGCTTTCTGGGGCATTGGCATTGGACGGGAACATTGGTAGATTTATTCTGGAGACCCTTGAGGTCGTTGCTGTGACTCCCCTTTGCCAAACCTCGTTATCAAACAGTTCAGTGCTGTTTGCGCCAACAACTATCTTGTCATGCTGGGTATGCTGGGTATCATTCATCCTCCAACGGCGGCTATATCTTAGCACTCCTCCCCTCCCCCCAACCCCGCAAGCTTCTGGATAGTCTCCCAATCAATGCTTCGATCAGAATCCCTTAAGGTCATTCTCTTCACCTGTTCATGTTTTGCATTGTTATAAGTTTGACCCATGTCACGCACCACGACTTCTGCCCCGACCTCGTCCTTGTCCGCGTCCTCCACGACCACCTCTGTCGCCGCCTCGGCCACCATGATCTCCCCTCTGCTGTCCGTGTCCGCCTCGGCCCCCTCTGAAACCACTTTGCTGACCATGATGTTGTTCTTTCACGAGGTCAACGATCTCGTCAGGTACTCGAAGGTATTTGATCTGTATATCTTGGTTAGAAATGGACGTAGCATGTGACGTACTGCACACGACTTGGCACTCACGTTGTTTCCTTTGACGTACACTTCGGGGAGACGAACGAACTTGTCTGCTTCCTGATGTTCTAATATTAGCTACGAAGCTAGCTTGGATGTAAAGAGATAACTGCCTACCGGACTCGTCTGGATGACTTCCTTCAGGGTCAGATTCATCCAGGTGTCACATTGTATTAGGTGGCCGTTCAGGGTCTCTCCGTTCTTGAGCTCCACGAGCATCGGGTGGCCTTGGGCTGCGTTCAAGAGGCCGAGAGGTAACTAATGTGTTCACGTTAGCGCATATATATCCTTATAGTCGGTAGGTTCGGGGCTAGCTAATGCATTATTACCATCTTGAGCGAAACGGCGCGTAAGGCTGGGTACGATGACTGAGATGAAGTTGCTTATTATTGACAGGTTGCGCGACAAGGAATCTTTTGCTTGCCAGCTGATAATGATATTAGTTTAGGTAGAAACTTGGAAGCTTGACTTTAGTGGGGCCGTAAGGTGGGTTTAAAAATATTAGCACACATGCGCTACTTACGTGTGCTATTTTTCTTTTTTTCTTTTCTTTTTGGAAGTTGTACCCTGGACATATGTAGATGAGCCACATTATTAGTCATCTACATATACTTAAGATGCTTGAATACGGTACCTATGTACCAAGCAGATAAGCCGGAAAAGCCGATATCCTCACAATTTTCTTTCCATCAGCAATTCGATATCTCGACCAGATACAAATTATTTGGCTTTGCCCACCTTCAACCAAAGTTTCCTCCTACCTTTTCTACACAATGATTCTTGAATTCCCACCTGTGTTAGGTACCTAAGGTAAATAACCAGGTAGGTAGGTAAATTACCTAGGTAGGTAGGTAGAGGTAAATAGAACAGAACGGATCATCATCTTCATTTTTCGACATACCTAATGATTAGCCCATCAATTTCTTTCTACGTTCTCTTACCTTACTATGTACATACCATGATGCATACGAAGCTACCCCCAATTTTGGTCGGCATTAATCTCAGCTTAGTGCAAGCTGGGTTAGAGGACTCGTCAGCTAGTTGAATCTCATTGGCCGATACAATCTACGACCCCCTACCAAGTGGTAGTTAGCCCACACAGCCCACACAGCCTCATGAAGGCAACATTAGACGCTCTTCTTTGCAGTTTCGGCATGGATATTATATCACGCGTTCTCATATAATCACTTTGTTCTCTAAGCCCCTTGGCCGTTCGAGCGTGGGTACATTTCCCAAAGTTGACTGTGACCGCGTGGCACTCCACCCTATTCCGTATTCACAGAGAAGTTGGGTGTCTTACATATTTCCAACAGTCCGCTTGTGGTAGGTAGGCAACCATTTTATGTTCTCTCTCTATTTCCACCCGTTACTTTCACCAAGTGTGGGTGATTCGTCGTCTTGCCATGCCAAGGTAGCTTCGCTCTGTCTAGTCTATTATCTTTACAATTTCTGGTGCCTATTCACACGATGCGTGGCCACCTAAAAGCTCGGTTGCTGCTCGCGCCGGTGCTGGCCGCAGCTCTTCCCACTAGATATGAGGGTGAGATCACCGCCAAGTATCATAAAGTTTGATGCCATTTTCTAACACGTGCATATCATTCGAAGTTAATAATCCGTATGCATTAATCGACCTCGACATCAACACTTTACTAGATGAAAGTATCCTTCAGGCAACAGTAAGTCACCGAAACACCAGCAAGCACTCGGCGTGAAGACCACAGCTAAGATACTAACCTCCCAGACTCTTCGCCTCGATATCCTTCAGTCGACATCGCCCTGTGGATATGGTAATGTGACCCTCAATGACCAAGCTCTCGCACAAAACGAGGATGGTACTGGGTTCGGACAAATCATCACTGAACATGGCAACGCCATCTTTGCCAATTGGGGTTTTACCTGCGCGCACCTCGAAGATGAATTTCAAGGACAGGTGATGACGTTCGAAGTCATCTCCGTAGATGATAGGAAAGTTCAAGATGTTGGATTCACCGTGCAATTCCAACAGATGGCGCCTGTTTCAGTTTCCTTCATTAATAGCACAGGCTCGGGTATCAGAGCTACCATCTCTACGGAGACCACAGGCACCCTAAACGAGGAGCCCTCGACCACCTTGGACAATGAGCTGGCCGAGTTGAAATCTATGATGCGGCAGCTCGCGGCGCTAGAGTACGCAATTTCTTCCAAGGTGCAACATATATCCGAAACATTCGATTTCAAAGGACCGGAAGAATTCCATTCTTTTGCCGAGTGTGATAGTCTGAAATGTATCGTGAAAACGATGTATAACCGAGCGAAGCATATGGCTAGTAGGCTATATGGATATCGGCATGAAGACAAAGGACTCTTTGGTAATCGGCACGGTAGACCTCATTGGCCATTTCCTCATAGAGATGGGAGACATGGTCATCGACCGCCATGGTTCCCGCCGCATCATGGCAACCACTCATTTCCGCACCCGCCGCCACCGCCTTTCCGTCATTGCGTGCCTCCTCATCACGGACCCCCTCATGGACCTCCCCATGGGCCACCGCATGGGCCACCGCATGGGCCTCATGAGCCTCCTCATCACGGGGGGCCTCCTCATCACCCACCCCCAAGCCCCGAGTTCCCTGAGGCAGAGCCCCCCTTTCACGGGCATTCGCCGCCGCCGCCACCAGCTCATCGCATACCGGGGGATGATAGACACCCTCAGGAATGGCCCGAGCTGGTGGAAGGGTTCAATCACGCCGTGGTAAGCCAAGAAAAAATACAGATTGCACACAATTCGGTGCTGACTTCTATAGGAACCGCCAGTGGACCAACCTGGACCACCAATACAAATCGTTGAGAGCGATAACGATTTTCCTCCAGTGCTAACTCACCATGGCCGACCCCATGATGAGCCTCATGGTGGAATGATGCCCCCGCATCATCCACCTCACCCTCCGGTAAATACCTACACCAACTACTTTACTCAATGACCCTATGCTCTGTACTAATACATCGCAGCCTTTCGGGCCCCCTGGCTTGTTTCGCACTATGTCGATCATCCACATTGGAGCTATAATTGTTCTTCTTGCTCTATTAATTAGCGCTATACATACACGTTGTTTTACTAAGTCCCGTCAAAATAGACGTAGTGGCTGCGCTGGGCGATGCCGAATCCGAGGGACCCAATACGAAGATGACCATGACGCACGGGCCACCCGACGCTCTGCTATTGCTTCCAAGTACTGCCAAATCATCAGGTGGTTAAAGGAAGTCGTTAGGCGCCAGGAAATCGAGGACGAAGAAAAGGAGGCCATCATGAGACGACTACATGGGTCAGAAAGCGAAGACGACGATAATCTCTCGACGACAATGGAGCAAGAGATTGCACAGCTCCGCGCTGTTGCCAGTGTCGTTGGTGATCTAGTTGCAGCTGAAGAAGGACATTCTCGCGAGTACGCTCGAGAGACAGAGCAGCGTAGCGTACCTACTCCTCCAAGCCCGACTTCTGCTTTTCCGGAGTATGCGCCTGTCGATGAGGAGCTTCCTGCTTACGACGAAGGAAGCAATGATTCACGCTTTGTTGCCGATGGTTTCAGATACACCCCCGGTGGAACCTCGATTGAGTCATCAACAACAGGCTCATCTCTTGATGAGCATTTGGGAAGGAAAGATTAAAGTACCTGATTAGAAGTATGGGGTAAATTAGTGGAAATATACCAAATTTTCTATGGGATATGTATAAATAGGGTCGATTCGAGTTACTCTGAAATAAAGTTGGGGCTCTGGATGAATGGTATCACCATAGCATGAAAGGCGGAATATCTGAACCATGGTCGATCACAGTATCAGACACAAGGGGGCATCCCATGCTGCAAATTCGGCCAAGAGCCAAATCGAAATTCTTTTTGTTTGATCATTATTCTGGGACATTAAGTATTTATTTAGTACTATGATTAAACCCATTTTCTTTATTTTATAATAACTTTCACGGCAACATTAGCGATGTAGGTACTCAATTGAGGTATTTTCAGCGAGGTTAACGAACCAACCAACCCATCTTCACGTGCATAAGCAGCTAGCTAGTGACTCAGCGTTACTACCAGGATACACTATGGATAGTATGTGTTTAAGTCATTACAGCGATCCTGAAGTGCTAGTGTCGTTTAAACTACCTTACCTACCTAGGTACCTATCACTGGGATGATGTATCACGGTATTAAGTTCAACAGGTCAAATGAAGAAAAATCGCATCGTTGCTTTCTACTATCGTATATATTTGATGTCCCAGACACTTTTCTCATCGTTTTCCTTAGTAGCAGCGGGATATAAGGATTGGAACTTAATGCTATGCGAGGAAG
This sequence comes from Hypoxylon fuscum, assembly GCA_022578945.1. NCBI lineage: Eukaryota > Fungi > Ascomycota > Sordariomycetes > Xylariales > Hypoxylaceae > Hypoxylon > Hypoxylon fuscum. Next base: position 109,280 of record MU399923.1, on the reverse strand, counting down.
AGTAATTGCTTGAGTTCACGATCTTTTCCACTCAGTAAAATTGGCATGCATTACCATCAACTACCTACCTACGTCGATTACATCATGATTTGCATCGCCATGCGCGACATCATAGCCAGTGTGGTAGTATAGTACCACGCCATCCCCGCACATTGATAATCTCGAGTTCTTTTTTTCCTTTTTTCTCTTTTTGGAGAACTTGACTTCTTCCATTTTGCGGCGCAATCGGAAGTATTCGGCATGCATATGACTGGCATTGATAGGCGGTGGTGATGTGTTCATCCTGCGGGGTTCGGTAAGACGAATACCATGATCCAGTCCTTTATAAATCGAAAGCGGAACCATGATCGAAAGCTCCAGTTGATAATATCGAATGTGCGCTCTATAGTATCGTAAAGATGTGGTGCTTTATCATTCTAGCCTGGGCTTTTATCACGTTTTTTCTCACTTGCGCCAACGCGTGCTTGCATGAACGGTTCTCACATCCGCCCCTGCTTAAGAGACAAGACACTCCACTATCAACTCTAAATCCAGAAGAATCTACGCTCGTAGAAGCTATATCTAACACGAGCATCTCAGAATGGTCATACTACTATACACATGGTGCGCATCTCGCCGGCAAGAATCTGACGATGGCGGAGTGGACCGTAGATCGCTTGAAGGAAAATGGCTGGAACTCGAGTATCGTCTCCTACGAAGTCTATTTGAACTATCCAGTCAACAAATCTTTGACTTTGATGTACTCTAATGGGAGCACATACCGACCCTCTCTGGAGGAGGCCATACTAAGCCAGGATGAGACGACTAGTTACCCTGATCGAATACCTACCTTTCACGGATATTCGGCGAGTGGCAACGCAAATGCTGAATATGTCTACGTTGGACGTGGTCAGAAAGTCGATTTCGACCGATTATCCGAACTCGGTGTACCTTTGGAGGGCAAGATTGCTGTTGCCAAATATGGAGGTCCCTTTAGAGGGTTGAAGGTGAAGAACGCGCAGGAGAATGGAAGTACGTAACATCCGGAGTCATTTTCTACCTTTTTCTACCTTTTTCTACCTTTTTCTACCTTTTCTGTTTTGTCTCGGGAGCAAAGACTTCCTAATCGAGCTCATTTGGGAGTCATCTAGGAATGATTACTCATGAGACATACTTCGCCCCTTAAAACTCTTTCTTAAAGAAGTAATTACCTACTGACTCGCGTTGTTACAGTGATCGGTGTAATTATCTTCACAGATCCCTCTGAAGATGGGAACATCACCGAAGCCAACGGGTATGCACCCTATCCTAATGGAGAAGCTAGAAACCCATCATCTGTACAGCGGGGATCTGTGCAATTTCTTTCGACATATCCCGGTGATCCTACCACCCCAGGATATCCGTCAAAAGAAGGCTCCCCGCGCGTGGATCCCTCAGCAGTAGTCCCTAGGATCCCTTCCATCCCGATGTCCTATGAAGATGTTATTCCGATCCTTTCCGCCCTTGATGGGTTTGGGTTAACTGGTGTCGAGGTCAATCGCACAGGTTGGGTGGGGGCCTTGAACGTGTCATACAGCACCGGTCCTGCACCTGGTACAACAATTAATATGACAAACCTCATGGAAGATACGTATACTCCAATCTGGAATTCAGTTGGAATAATAAATGGCACAATCGCAGATGAGACGATTGTGATAGGGAACCATCGAGATGCTTGGATTATTGGGGGGGCCGCCGATCCCAGGTATGTTTTCCCCCTAGTTCCTATGTCTCCGATGGTCTGAAATAGAAAATTTAAGCAGAAGCTAACTCTTTACATAGTATGTAACAATAATTTCTGTTCTTCTACAATTTTTTTTATCTTCCTGACGTGAACACGCCCTAAAAATGTAGGGTTTAAGTCCTCGTGCAGAATGTTAACACATAGTACCTAGATAGCGGAACAGCCATAATGGTCGAACTTGCCAAAGCATTTGGCAGTCTCCTATCCCAAGGGTGGGTGCCAAAGCGAAATATCGTGGTGTGTATGAAGATATGTCTTGTTGGAACCTTGAACCTCTGTTTCCTAAACTATCCCCCAAAATGGGTTGTTCGAAAACGCTAACTTCTTGCGGGTCTGTAGTTGGGACGGGGAAGAGTATGGGCTCTTAGGGTCAACAGAATGGGTTGATGAATATGTGCCTTGGCTCCGTGAGACTGCAGTATCCTACCTGAACATTGATGTCGGAGCCTCGGGACCTTGGCCATATATAGAAGCGACGCCCGAGCTTCATACCATCGCAACAGACGTTATGAAGAAGGTTTCGTGGATGAGTACTAACCGGAACATGTACGATATTTGGTTTGAGTACACTCAAGGTGCGATCGGCGTGTTAGGCTCAGGTAGTGATTACACTTCCTTCGTGCATAATGGCATTGGCTCTGTAAGCACACCATCATTACAAAGTTTTAAAATAGGGGCTACTAATCATCAAGAACAGATCGACATGAGTGCCGGTCCGGACGAAACTTCACCTGTATATCACTACCATTCTAATTTTGATAGCTACCACTGGGTAAGTGACAGTAGAAAATTGAATCCAGGCTTCAAGGACGTATATCGATGCAGGGAGACATCCGAAACCATCATCCTAATCAAGCTACATCTCGCCTTACAATGTTTTGTTAATACTAACCACAAGTATCGCAGATGACAAAATTCGGCGACCCTGGTTTCCAAGCGCATTCTTCAATGGCCCAAGTAATGATTTCCTAACCGTCTTATTTCCATAGAGAGGTGGACATAACAGCTAACTACACTCATAGTATCTATCACTTCTGGCTTACAACCTCGCAAACCAGGAAGGAATAGCGTTCGATCTTCCAAACTATGCCACAGAGTTAGAAAAGTATTTCAAGGATCTACAATCAACACTGGATTCCGTATCGCAGACCTTAAATACCTCTCTGCTAGAAAGTGCAATCGAGGAATTTAGGATTGGTGCGACCCAGGTGCAAGTTCTGCAAGAACGGGCGATCGCTGCGAATGACCATGAACTACTCACACTAGTCAACCACAAGTACCGAGATTTCCAGCGCGGTTTTGTATCTCAGGGCGGTTTGCCAGGCCGCGAATTCTACCGACATCTTATTTTTGCGCCTGGAGTTGACACTGGTTTGTTTACCCTCATCTCTCTACTAGCTAGTGACGATCTTTACGGACTGACGCTTTTTGTTAGGTTATGCCGCAACCACGTATCCTGGAATAACAGAGGCTGTACTCGCTGGCAACTTGTCTCTCGCAGCGGAGTTCGTTCAGAAGACTGCGGACGCTATCATAGTTGCGGCAAACATAATCAAGACCTAACAGGTCCTCTATGCCTTTGCTACCTATTCTATATAAATAAAGTGTAATGTAAACACTATATCTTAATGAAGTAGAGCATACCTAAAACAGTATCAATTAAGGTCCTTAGCGATCGTCAAGAAGTGGCAGTTTGAGGAGAGAACCTTCATGGACTACACAACCGAGATCTAATGCAATATAAAAATTTAGCTGCGTCAATGTTTACTTAGTTGAAAGGTACCTATATATTTGAAAAAGAACCTTGCGTCTGGAGTTCTCTTTGTCTTCCCCACCCTAGGTTTAACTGCAGAGGCGATTCTTGCTCATTTGCATACTTGCTCCAAGGTGATCTTGTGCATAATACTGTACGTCAGGAGAAATAAGCACCGTAAGGACAACTCCTGAGTTGGAATCGTGTAAGTTCACTGCAAAATACGAACCAAATTAAATCAATGATATGGAAGTTGCAAGAGTTAAGGAAGGTTACAACCTTGTGAGGAGGATTCCCACTATAGGGGATCTCTGACTAGGCCCTTTCAAATATGGTAACATGAATTCATAACAATGATCATAATTAGAAAGAAATGCTAATTATAATTTAGTAGTATTTAGAACCCGTGACAAAAGAAAAAACTCTACTGCCAAGAAGATGCTTTGTTCAAATCATGAAGATGCATTGAGTTACCATAGGCTTGAGTAGTCCTGTTCACCTAACAATGTGTCTGTTCAAATACCCGATTGATAAATTACCGGACTCAAATACTAACCTCAAGTTTATTCCAATGTGTCAATTTCTGTCAAATTTTATTTCTCGCCCTGGAAGAACTTCACCATGAATTTTCTCAGCGAAAGGGAAATTCGCAACCGGAGGCTTGCAGAGATTACAAAGCCATGGTATAGAGTACCGGTCCCAGCGGACTATACAGTCGAAGAGTACCACCCACGAGGGCGATTCTTGGATCTCTCAGACGATTCCGCAAGCGACGAGGATTTTTACCATCGTAACGGCGTTCCTCATGAGGTATCTGTGCGTAACAACCCCGGCGAGTATATTCCATTTAAGAAATTTATGATGACTATAGCAAGAGCGTGGGCGAGACGCATTCCAACCCCTCAACCGAATCCAGAACTCTTTGGTGATGATCACGGCTCCGTTCGCATCAATTTCTTCCGTGTGATCAAGGCTCGTATCGCAAAAAACAAATCGTTTGCGTTCTGGTCTCGGCTTTCCGTCGTGCGCCAAGAATCGGCTTTGTCGCAGGTTTGGCAGCCAATGCCGAATATGCAAGATCATGCTCTCCACGCACGGGTTGAAGCAATCGCCTTCAGTTTAACGAATATTGAGTTTGAAAGGACAGATATCGAACCATTAAAACGATATATTAATTCACCTGCAGTTAGAATAGCTTTCGATGAGTATTTTGAAGATTATTTGCAATGGAATCTCGCCACTGCAAATCCACAGGTATGTTAGATGGGCTTCAAATTTTGACTCCCCTATACCCCTACCCCTATACTCTACTCCACAACCCCACCCCTTTCCCACCATATTCCAAACCAGTACTTACTATGTATATTTAAAAAAGTGACTAAGCACTAACTCTCGTTGTAGTGGAACATCGTACAGCCTCGCCTAGCAGATAGGAGAAACCTTGGTGAGATAAGGAAAGCTAACGGCAGCGTAGATAAAAGCGACTGGACTCACGATGACTACGCCTGCCGATTCATAATTTGCCTGTATGACCTTACCCGAGCCAAGTTCGAGGAAGATGGCTTAACTGAAGCAACTGATGCGAGCTCTTTTCAGAGTTACTTTTTCAGCGAGGCCATTGCTACAGATATGGAAGATCGACACTGGTTTGGCTTCTCACTTCTAACTCTTCTCACTAAAAGTTTTCAGATGAACGCATTGTACCCAGTAGCTAACTACCTCGAACGACTCGTGCCAGCGCTCTATGAAGAATACGAACCCATAGAATTAGATTGGCCGCACTTCAAGGTCGCGGCAATCGATCTCTCTCCATTTACACCGTGGGATACAACGACCGACTACAGAACTAATATAGACGTACATTCAGCTGTCAGCAATTGGGGTTTAATGACCGAAATAGAACAAAGGACGCTGGAGGGTGTAGATGGCGAAAGTGATACTGAGCTCGATCACTAAACCTTGGAGCTCAAAATAAGGCAGTTCGGCCGAATGGCTTCTGACCTCTCGTACGGAAATAAACATTTCTTTTAACATAGTAATTCACATTTGAAATAGTAAAAATATATCTCTATTAATTACCTAGGAAAGAGCACGGTTGATGTGTGTAGAACTAATGGGAGTTATATGGAAGATTTAAAGCAATTGTTTTAGTCAAGCCACTGATTTGATGCTCGATATACAAATACACAGAGTTTTTGGAGAGCTATCTACTAGATAACGAATGAGCAGTTAGTTCAAATACGAGTCCGAGCTATTCCTTAAATTAAGTTGCAAGTTCTGACCAAAAGCCCACAAGGGCGAGAGCTGAATGCAATAGCTCGCGATCAGGTGCTCGCTCTCGATAAACTCTACTTTGCATGTACTTATCCCGTTCCTCGAAGAAAGACTTGAACTGAGATCTCCAGGTTCGATATCTAGCTACCTGCTCCTCCTCGATGGCTGGTTGTTCTTGTTCATCATCAGTAGTTTCACTGCCTGGAAGCTTGACAGGAAGTATGATGCCATGGATTGTGAGATCCTGTATCGAAGTATCTCTATCAACGTCTGGTGTGACCAATGATTTAATTTTATGGTCTCTAGGAGCTCGGCCAACCCGCTCTAACGAAGGGGATTCTACTCGAGGCAGTGTTTGCTGCATTAATGAAAATCCATTAATCGCCTGGGCCTTTAACTGCGAGCGGTCGTGTGCTTTGCAGTCATATAGCTTAATGAACCTCGGGGGTTTTCTTGTCCGCTTGTTGGGTTTACTCGTTACCGCGCATTTCCGTTTCCTACTGCCGGGAGTACTTCTTACTAGGTCCTTTAACTCGTTTGCAGATAAAAGGCCCTCGTCCGATGATTCGTCCTGTGGGCGAGGTAATAAATTTGAGCCAGATGATGTTTGTTGTGCTACGAAGGCAGCAAATTCGGCGCTCTTAATCTCGAGCCTCTTTCTTTCCATTTTGAAGTGGAGCTTGGGAATATACTTAGGCGATATGGCGTGATGAAGTAATCTCCTGTCTAGGATTCCCGTCTCCTTAACACAAACGCGCCCATAAGATAGAGGAGCCGGTGAACCTTGCTCTGAGAGTAGACAATCAGAAAGTAGAGGAGGTTCCCACCCAACGAACCCAGAATTAACTAGCGTTAGTCGTAGTGCCTGGGACTTTGCTGGAATCACTTTTTCCCATATTCGGAGCAAGTTGATATTATGTGATGATTTGGGTTTGCTAGACTTTAGAAACTTGCGTTCCTTCATTATCGTCATGACGAAATTATCCTCGTATTGTTTCTGTCGGGTTTCTCGTGCCTCCTTGTTCTCGTGTGTTTTACGCAGATCAGCCCATCTACTTTCGTCGAAGTTCTCTTTGTTCGGGGGTTGCTGTAAGTTGATACTGACGTCTTCGAGGGCCAGTTCATAATCAACCAGAGCTACACTTCTCCTGTCTAATTTCAAGCGCATGCTTGTCCGCAATAGTGGTGAGTGCGTCATTTCAAAGAATTCTGATAATTAGTTGTGTATAGGCTGTATTCGTTAGGTTATCGCACCCGGGGTTTTATATTCTGTGTGATTGCAAGGAGCCTAACCGAACCTTCTCGCGCTAGGTAGACATTCGATTGTCTATTTTTTTTTGAGCTGAACAAGGGCGGTTTATTACCATACTATTTGTAGGGGTAGAATAAATAATCCCTTTGTTGAGGACTATGAAGTGTTTAGCTTCATGGCCTTTGTCTCAGCATATACACATGTCTTCCCCCTTGACCCTCCTTTTTAGACCAACTATGAAATCCTAATAAAAAATGCAACAATTCTACTGAGATAAGCTTTTAGGACAACTAGATGACATATTATGGCTTAAGAAACCAAATGGGGTTTAATAGTTGCAGATGAACAAAACTAGTTACATATTCCCTATGACCAACTATTCGTAGGGATGAATTTAACACATAATTTAACTATCCTTGCGAGGAGGGCTCAGATCATATACCTAAACGTAACAGCCCTGTCACCTTTCGCGGACAGTTCCTCCACGGTAAATCGGGCCTCTCCACCCTCCTGAACGATCCCGTCTCTCTTTTTGTTAATGGTAGCGTATGATATAACAAGAATGAACGCCGCAATGATACCGATGCCGATGAAGGCTAGTTCTAAGCCGTGACCTAGTACATACCGAGGGGAATCACTCTGTCGGTAAAAGTTCGACGCCATGGCACCGCCGAGATTCCCAACGCCAATCTGGATAGCCATCCCGGCGCTGCGCTTGTAACTGCCTGCTAGATTATTTGAGAGCCATGTGACTACACCTGGGAATGCTGGATAAATGGCACAAGCTACTATGAAAACGCCACCATAGACAACCCGAGGATTAGTACTAGATATGCACCTTTTGGGTGTTAGCACTAGTTACATAGATTGGGCTTGTTGAACTGTTAGCTCTGACTTACATTGAGAACCCAACGATCATCAATAGTAAGAATGAAACGACGAATGGGCTGCGTCTTCCGACGCGATCTGATATAAATGCGAACAAAACAGCTAGAACTGCAGCCGTTATATATATAGGCACGGTCATGAGTTGTGCAGTGCTTGATGTGTACCCAAGATTTCTGATGATGGTTGGAAGGAAGAGACTGATGCCATAAAGTGGGCACACAATCTGTAGACACAGGGTTAGCCCTCAAACCAAGCCGCGAGTATGAAGATAATAACTTACACCCCAATAGACAAAGATATTGACCCATATCTGCCAATCGCGAAAGGCCGCCATAACGTACCTCCAGTCGAACTCTTCTGCTTGCGCAATTTGCGTGCGTCCTCGTTCTTTTCCCTGTAACTGCCCCTGGTATTTGAGGCGAAATACTACGAATTGTCGCTCTTTTTCAGTGAGAAACGAGGCAGTTTCAGGGAAATCATGCAACACAAAGAATGACAGAATAGCGACAATGATCTAAGGGGTTTAGTCCCGTCTCGTTACATTAATTGGCACGGGTTACTCACAGTCACAAGGCCTTCGAGAATGAAGATCCAACGCCAGCCTTCAAGATTGCCGACGCCATCCATCTTTGCAATTGCAAAAGCCAGAAGCCCACTGAATGCGCCGGCTATTGATGCAGCGGAGAAAAACATAGCCTGATGTGAGATTAGTATATTCTAGCAGTGAGCACCCCATCATGCGACTGGGATTGTCGTCTTATTTATTTCCATACCTGACGAAGCTGTATCTCATGACGACAATACCACATGGTAAGATAATACTATATGCCAAGTTAGCCTTGGAAAACCGGACGCGGTGGTAGTCAGTCACATACAGCACAACCAGGATACAGGCCGGCTTCAGCGATGCCCAGGAACAGCCTTGCAATGAGGAGGCCATGGAAATTCCTCACTATCCCCATTAACGTCATCACTGCTCCCCACTAGCGAAAGAAGTTAGCTGATACTTCTATCTAAGTTATTGGGTATCAGCATTAGAAGGATTGGGTTGTAGATACTAATGCGTGAAAGCGATGGTCTTAATCAAATTGCAAATGTCATAAAAGGGGGTTTTCTTCGTCCACGTACCGCAACCATGATGAGAGGAAGCCATCTAGAGGGTCGTAGTCTCTTCAGGAGTAAATTGCTAGGCACTTCGAAAGCTGCATAGGTGAAGAAAAATACCGTAAGACACCAATTATACTCATCGGGACTCATCCCCAAGTCTTCCTGGAGGCCCTCAATCTTTGCATTCCCTATGTTGCCTCTGTCTAGGAACGACAGCAAGTATAGAATGGCTAGCATCGGGATTAAGCGGATATCCATCTAATTAGCGATTCGAGAGTTAGCTCATAGTCCCCATAGGTCTTGGGTAAGTTTGAACCTTTCGTAGTATTTTCTTCTCGTCTAGATCAGCGAAGGACTCAAGCGTTGTCTCTGGGGCCGCAGTGACAGCATCGAGGTAGTCAGTCTCATCACACAGGCCTTTTTCACCCGAGAATTCGTGATGCGCAACATGATCAGTCTTGTTCGATATCTCATTATGTAAGGCCATTATGGTCAAGTCTTCGCCCTATCTAGATAGACATCATACTCGTATGTGTTCTCGGGCGGCTAAGAGGCTAGGGAGTTTTCCAGGCTCAATAATGACGGTAAAAGAAAGAAATGAGCACTTATACTTCCTTGGGTCCTCGGGACATTCCACCGGGAGGCACTAAGCACAGGCGCGCTTCAGATTCCGCGGGTCACATCAGTGGCGCGCGCGTGCGGGGACATGATAGCCTAAGGACTAGCACTATCCCTAACTAAGGGCTTACCTAGCACTATTACATCACCAATAGCCGTTAAGACAAAGGTAGGTTGACCTGCAGTGCCGAGACCTGGTCCGCCGTCATACAGCCCTTGTAATAATGTTAGTTTACTGTCCGAGCTTCTACTTTATGCATACTTTAAGATATCTATGTGTTAATAAAAATTATAGCATATATACACTTTACAACCAATCGGTAGAAGCACGGACAGGAAACTAACATTATTACAAAGAGAGTACCTCGAAGTTACCATTAAATCTGCAAATAAAAACTGCTTCCAATGAGAAACTCACGTGGGACTCTCACGTGTTACCGGGTCAAAGGATCCTTTGTCAGTAGAGCTGCCGGCATCCTCTACCCAGTGGACAGATAGGCAAGTTGGGCATGCTCAAATTCGCGGGGACTATGGGTACTATTTCCCTAGCGTGGCGTGGGGCACGTGTATTGATTTGCGGGGGAGGGTCGGGTGGGATTGAAATCCAGCCACATCACCATTAGATTCAATTGTATAAATAAGGTAAAGATGCTAGACTTCGACTCTAAATATTATCCATTGATATGAAAGGAATCTACTCGTTCCTCTTAGCTTCCAAACGAGTGCGACATGCCTCCAGCAGTCATTTTCGAGAGTCGATAGGAGCCTGGAGTCTAGGTTGTTATTTTTATTCATTTTCGTATCATCTTTTGCGAGGGAATGAGGCTTCTCTTAAAGATATAAAGGTATATCCATACCTAGATACACTTGTCTTCTCACTGTTGAGAACTTCTTTAGCCTCATTCAATAAGCTCTGTCCCTCGTCATGGAGATTCTTCGTTGTTGAATTGCGCCTTGTCTTCCCTTCTTGATTGCAGCTGGCAACAAAAAAGGTATTCACCTTGCTATCAATTTCTTCGTGAGTTCATATCAACTAGGGGATTTCTTTTCTTAGAGAGCAAACGGGCTAGCCAAGCATTGACGTAAGAGTTGGATAGTATTTCATAGGTACCCCATAGTACTCTGTCCGTTTGATGAGCTACATGTAGGTATAAATTCGCACTGGAATGCTGGTATGATTCCCATCTCCACAGGGAATTCGCAAGGGAAAGAAATAATCAACGCCACACTAAACCCAATTGAAACAATACTAAGTCACCGCATGATTTACCTCTTAGTATAAATGACGCAAATGCAATACCTAGGTAGGTATGTACCTACATGGTCTCACTACCGGTTTGCAAAAGCACTGGCTTTATATTTTTATAGTGCATTATTGCTGAGAGATTGAGGAGTGTTTTTCACAGTTAAAGCACTACCAACTATGCCAATATTCATTGTTCTGCACAAGCGTCTACATGTAGTTGCAGACCGGCTTCACAACATAACCTAAGGAAAGACAGAAAATATATGGGAATTTTGAGGAGGACCAAATTGATTTAACCGCTCGGCAATGATGTATTCGGACTCGGTTCAAAAGCCTCAGCGAAAAGTCATACCACGTCTATGAACTCGCGGAGATATGCACCATTTCTCTACACGTCCTTCCGGCACGAAAACGTTCGCGGCCGGAACATATGTAGCTCGAAAATAAATCCTGTCAATGGCGTTGACAACCTGACAAGTGGCAGCCAAACAGGTTCTACATGTACGTTTTATGTTGAGCAACAATGATGCCATGGCGCCGATACTAAAAAAAGATCCCCTCTAAATGATCGCCTGTAGTACATGTATTTAAGAAATGACATTTACTACCTACCTAGGTACCTACCCATCTACTTGGTGTTGCACGTAGTACGACTCGGTTCGGAGGATCCAGAGGAAGCTACTAAAATATTCAAAAAGGAAGCGCTGGCACCACCATTTTGACACACGAGCCTAAATTCTCGACGAAAGGATATTTTGGAGGACCTCAGGTCAAGATCTTGTGCTCAAGCACCTGCTTTTTCGGGTTCTGCGACATCCTCGGGTGCTCGGTGTGCGACATCAGAGGCCTAGTCTTGGTTCCAAGTGTCACGGATCCGAAGTGTCATCTCGACAATGGCATTTTAGCGGAGTCGTATGCAGATAAAAATGTCTTTTCGAACCGATCACGACAGAAACCATGAATGTACTTTTTCCCGACGTGCATTCACATTATTTCGAGTGATACGCCGAATATTGAATCTAGAGGATGGGCGACCGGACATCCCCAAAATGGAATCTTTCTACCGCCGAAAAATTCCGCATCTAATAATCAGCAGCTCGCGATTGGAGAAGGAAGGCTTAGTTAGTCATATGAGTTGGCCGCCGAGCCGCAATATATTATAACAGACAGATGGTGGCTTAAGCGTATGGGTAGTAGGAAAGATCACATGAGCAACGAAAACCACCTCCTTTTCAGGATTAAGACAGACTAGGCAGTGACCGTGCCTAAACCTGCCAGCTTCGGTCGTTGGGACGATATAATCTCGGTCCTCTCTTTTCTCGTATTAGGCCTGGATTTCAAGCAACATCTACTCTTGAGTCCGGAATGGATGGTAGCTATGCCAAGGTAGGAGGCTTAGGCCTTGTGACTTAATTCGATCGTGATTCTCGTGAGGCACCGTCTTCTACAACCTCTGGGGGAAGCCCGATGGTAGACTCTTATTGCTTAGAGACGGACGCGGATTACAATAGAAGTAGACCTTAAGTTGAATATAAGAACCAGTGTTTAGGATTTTCTGGGCTTCCCATATCCTCGAATATTGTCGTCGCCAATCCTAAGCACCATATTCTTATGTACTTATATTCCTAAGGTTGTAACTTGCTTAACATGGAGAGCGTTAAAATACTGATTTTTTATCTGGCTGTGCCGAGTCTTTTATTCTCCGTCCTACGTCAGGTACTCTCGTGGAGGAAGAAGGACAGAGAACCAAGCAATAAGATTCCCGGGCCACAACAATTTCCTGTCATTGGTAGAGTCCATGACCTGAACAGATTCTGCATGTGGAAGAAGTTCAAGGAGTGGGCTGATGAATTTGGACCCATATACCGAACTAGCATGTTGGGACAGAACTTCATTATCATATCAGAGGAGAAAATTGCCGAAGAACTCCTTGTAAAGAAGGGTCACATATATTCCGGGCGCCCTCAAATTAGAGCTCTTTTTGACCACAAGACCGGACCTGGTTATGTCGCATTGATGGATCGACATGGTATTCCCAACCTCTGTGGTCAGTGATGATGTTGGTTTGCTGATTTGGCTTACTCAAGATATATGGACGCGTCAACGCAAATGGGTCCATGCCGCGATGGTCGATTTCCACCGGTATCACTTCTTTGGTGTCATCGAAACCGAGGTCAAACGATACTTGGCCATGCTTCTCCTCGACCCCGTAAAGTTCCATGCTAATACGCGAGAGCATTGTGGTCGTATCATGAGTCGGCTCGCTTGGGACGATTCTTCCATCGGTAAGGATAATGCCGACAGTGCTGATTGCACATTGACACAGATGTCTGTGTCAGGACCAATCGTCAACACAATGACACCTTTATGGGCAATACCTTGGGCCTTGAACCCATGGAAGAAATTCGAAAGAGCACGCGAAGATCAGCAAAGGTCTTGGTGGCTTAATTCCTTTCACATTGCCAAACAGAGATTCCTTCGAGGTGACCTGCCTAAAGCTACATGGTCCAACCGGTATTTCACAGGCCTCCAAAACCAAGGCAACCTTGACCTAGAACAGACTCCCCAGGAAGAAGAATTCGCAAGCTGTATGCTAGGATTCCAGAACCTTGTGGGCGTTGTGACCATTTCTGGCCCACTACAATTTTTCTTGATGGCTATGACACTACACCCAGAGTGGCAGGAAAAGGCCCAGGAAGAAATCGACCGAGTCTGCGGTGACCGCATGCCAACAACAGGTGACATCGCTAACTTGCCTACGGTTCGCGCGTGCCTCAAAGAGACGACTAGATGGCGATCTGGTGTTCCACTCGGTAAGTTATCAGTTCACCCTTACGAGCTCTAAATGGTTTGGTTTGCTTACATTCCTGGTAGGAGTGCCTCATCAAGCTGAGCAGGATGATGAATTTCGAGGCGAGAAGATCACGAAAGGCACTATAATCTTAGCATGCGAATGGTGAGTGAGCTTCATGTTTGCTAGAAGTTAGGTATGGGGGCTATCGAACTGATCCAACTCGGCGTTTAAGGAGCATGAACCGAGTACCGGAGCGGTACCCGGACCCCGAGAATTTCCATCCCGAACGTTACCTTGAGAAAGGTTGGCCTACTTATCAAGAGCCGCTTACACGATACCCAAATTTTCGTGAAGGGATGGGCATGCACACTTTCGGGTGGGGCCGCAGAACATGCCTGGGCCAGCATATTGTGGACGATGAAATGTTCGTCTCTGGCGCAGGCGTACTATGGGCATTTAATTTAAGAAGTAAGAAATGCCCGAAAACAGGCAAAATAATCGAATTCGACAGCGAAGCCACCAACGCTCACGTCATTTTGGAGCCGTTGCCTTTTCCCTGCGATTTCCAGCCACGGAGTTCTGAAAGGACCACACAGATCCTGTCTGGATATGCTGAGGTCAGAGATCAATTTTGAGCGTGAATGGAGAGAATGTCCTCAATTTGAAACCGTTTCTCTAGCTATAGGGGGGTTCGCAACGGCTGATGAAATGATGAAGAGGAACTTAGAAATTGTCTTATACCTAATCAACTTTATTTCACAAACTACTGCCACAATTTCAGCGGCCAATCAGAGCCTTGGAATCGCTCCGCAGCTCACGACTTTTTCCTTTGCAGTTCTATCGCCTTTCGTCTAGGTATGATGCAACGGGGATCAGAAGGTCATGCAAAACGAGCTCTATCCGGTCATACTAATTATCGATCTTTTTAAAGCGGTGGTAGAAGAGATCAATTAATTCTACGAAGAATTCAAGGAACGTGCGCTGAGGTGTGGCTAGCCAATCAGAGCCTTCGAAAGCTCAGACTCATTTGTGGCTACGAAATCACGTCCCCGCCCGTCCCCGCCCGAAGGACGGTAACGCAGCTAGTGTTTGGACATGGGAATAAAACAAAACCGCAATGAAGCATAAATTCGATTGGCAAGCTAATAAAAACGTGATCCCAATTCTAACAGGCTGTTTCCATTTCTTTTTTGAGACCTGAGTTGTTGCTGCCTTAACCTATATCAACTGAAGCTCACAAGAGGTTGTCGCTTTGGGTTCCCCGGCCGTAGTAATCGTGGTCGAAAAATTTAGAACACTGGCTAATCCAGGGGTAGGCCGTTGGAGACATTCAAGCGCACTGTGTGAGGTAGGATTTTTTGCTTGTTCAAGTGGTGAGAACTCTCTGGTCCAATTGTCGCTTCTTCAACATCTTTCTATTCATAATGAATAATTACCGAAAGGTTTATATCAAATTATTTCTCACGGAAAGGCGTGTGGTAAAAATTATAGGAGACAGAAGGCAATGATGTGCGATTTCGGGGTCATGACGTGCTCGCAGATTCAGCCCACTAAGATCTTCTTTGCTATGCTAGCCATCAAAATATGATCATAAATCTCACAGACAAGAACTAGGACGAGGATTCAATTAATAATCTACAAGTCACTATAAATTTATCGGTGTTTTGTTACTCCCAGCTTCATGAACTGAAAAATCCGTGTTCCTTGTCACAGATCACCAGGCAATAGTACCCGATACCAATATGACAGCATCTTTAGGACCAAAATTGGTCGTAGACGAGACAACCAGACTAATACAACCATATGCAGTCAGTGCCGACTCTCATGTTGACGTCTCCAGTCAATCTTCTAGCAGCAGCTTCATTGATAATTCTTCCTCTGCAACGACCTACGTAACTCCTGCAGAATCGGATGAAGAGGAACGGCGTAATCCGGAAACTGCCGCGAGCGTATCACTGGGTGCAACTTACTCTAATGCCTTTATCGCTAGAGTTGTGCTCGCTCTACTCGTCGGTAAGCTGTGAAAGTCCTAAGTCCTAAATCGTGGATCAGACCTGTTCGTTAACGTGCTACCTCCTTCGAGGGGTGTTCACGGCAAACGCAGACGGCTCGCTGGTAATCGCGACGCACCCTATTATAGCCTCCGAATTCAATGATCTTGAAAATTCCACCTGGTTATTCATTAGCTTCCTCCTAGCAGGCGCTGCAACTCAACCGCTAGTAACGCCCCTTACCCTTTTCCAGGTTGCCATATGTGCGGGCGAATAACTGATGACTGGACCGTAGTACGGTAAACTCAGTGACATATATGGTCGAAAGTCTATCCTGTTGGTTTCATATGCATTTTTTGCTATTGGATCGTAAGCCTGATCGCTCGTGCTTATTTCAGAATGGTTTGGTTAGCTAATGTTCTTTAGTGCTTTGATGTAAGTTTTCTAATACGATTGTCCATACTCGACTACGAAGACTCACGAAATATTCTTCTAGTGGCGCCGGCCAATCAATGCGGCAAGTTATAGTTGGCCGTGTTATTTCAGGGTCTGGAGGAGCCGGAATGATGACTTTGGCGTCTGTGATTATTGCAGGTTACGTTGAGACAATTAGCAACTGATTTTTATTTAAAAAGTACCTAGTTACGGATGCTAATAATCCATCAGATTTGGCCCCTCTAAGAGATGTGGGCTCGTGGCAAAGTTACCTCAATGCCTTTGCTACCGTCGGTCGAAGTCTTGGAGGCCCTTTGGGAGGCTTTCTTGCCGATACTATCGGGTGGCGATGTGGGTTTCCGACATCTCTAGATCACAACTCGCCAACTGAGCTAACAGTGGCATCAGGGTCATTCTTCGGACAAGCACCAATATTTTTGCTCGCTATGGTATGCTGTGGAATAATCCTTCCTAATATGACGACTGGGCCATACCGAGTCGCTGCTGGTGTGGCGAAGAGTCACTTAGCTAGGATCGACTTCCTAGGTGCCGCATTTCTTGGCAGCGGACTGCTTTCCGTGCTTTTACCCCTGAGACTTGCCGGGCAAAAGGTGCCATGGACAAGCCCAATAATTCCATCACTCTTCGCATTAGGAGTTATCCTCCTAGCACTTTTTGTTGTCACAGAGATGCGATGGGCTAAGGAACCCATTTTGCCACTGCGGCTGCTAAGAAACCGAGAACTAGTCTTTAGTTACCTTATAATGGCTTGTCAGGTGAGCATCCAGCGTCGTATATCTCTCCGTTCCCGATGGTCCATCGCGTTGCTTACCCCTGAAACTTGCATCTGGCGCCTTATCCTCATCGTGTAGATACCTCTTGGATGATACTCCGGATAGTCCCCACGAAGATCTGAAAAACATGATTGCTGACTCACGAACCTGATATAGACCGCTGCTCAGGTTGGAATGATGGTCTCTGTACCACTTTATTTTCAGGTTACGGAGAGGTCATCCAGCACTGTGGCGGGTGCTCATCTGATGCCGGCTGTGATCGGCAATACAATTGGAGGTCTTTTAACTGGCGCATGGATACGGAGGTTTGTATCCCACCTAAAGCATCAAAACTAAACATCATCAGTAGATTGCGCTGATCTGATGCGAACCTCATAAGAACCGGATACTTCAAGGCACCATTGGTAGTGGCGGGAGTTTTCTCGTTCCTTAGCTACGGGCTTCTAATCCTTAGGTGGAAAGGAACCACGAATTGGATAGAATCTCTCTATATTTTTCCTGGGTATGGCCGACTAATCGCTGTTCAAAGTCATCTATCTTACTTACCGTGTTTTAATAGTGGGTTTGGTACCGGTATATCGGTGAACGCAGTTTTCGTAGCCCTTCAAGCGGTAATAGATCCTAGGGACAAGGCCGCCGCTGCATCTGGGTTATTTACCTTCATACCAATTGGATCAATTTTGGGCATGGCTAGTTGCAACGCGGTAATGCAAGCAATAATGCCAGTGGATCTAGCTTTGAGGTTGCGCGCCCTCGGGGTTGATGGGGTTGAGGCCGAAAAGGTAACTCATTTCAAATGATTGGGCAACTTTTATGCTGACGACACTGGATGAAGATCATCAAGCAAGCCACTGCACGGGTTGACTATCTGGATGAGGCACCACGACAAATCGCGATAGCAGTTGCACAGGCCTATGTCCGCGGCCTGGAATACAGCCATGGTGAGAACGAGCACAGTTATGGCAGTGTAAATCGAATAACTAACAGAAATCAGGCGTTTCCTTGCTCTGTGCCCTACTTGCAACAAGTATTGCTCTACTTATGAAGAATAAAAGACTGAACCGTTGATAAAATACGAGGTACCTACATGTACCTAAGGAACTTACTATGCGCGTTATACTTAAGAAGCGTCCGACAATCCACGGGCGGAGATCGAGATCCCCTCAATTACCTATCTATATACATATACATGCTTACTTGCATACGCATGCATTGCATGGTGGGTTATTTTGCGCATAATGGAGATCCAGTCTTTAATCTGAGTACCCCGCACCGTTTCATTACCTACAGGCATAGAATTGTGGATGTGTGTTACGTAATCAAGTTGAGGTATTCATAAGTCGACAGTTGGAGGCCGTCATTCTAAACTTCAAGAATACAACATCGTATCTCACTATAACTCTATCAGAAACGTGGGTTCGTCCGTTCCAAGACAGGACAAGATCCTAAAGATTCCTAGTGCACTAGGAAGAGTTTAGAATGAATACAGGGGTCCTAGGATTTAATTCAATTTACGCCCACAATCACCGATTCAATGCTTAAAAGGAGTCAGTCCATGATTTCGGACATACGCAAAAACAAGATAGCCCCAATAACGAGATCATGCACTGCCAACGTTAGAATAAAAGAGACGTTACATGGAAGATCTCAGCAATGAGCCTCGTGGCACCCAAGAACATATTTGTGCCAGGCTAACAATGAGATAGGGAATATCGTGATTCGGGGTGGGTCGTCATATACAAGCCCAACAATGACATGATAGTCTCTACATCATGGTTTCCTAGATGGCAACGCCAAGTTTCCCTGAATAATACCATATATAGCGAACGGGAGAGAGTTCTTCAGCCATAGCACAACTCTCACGCCAATATGGGACGGAGCTTCAAATATTACGGCTCCTAACATACCTGAGTTAGGTACCTATGGAGAGGCACCTCTGGGCGCTCCACTACATCGAAGAGGCGTTCAATCTTAACTAAACGTTTTCACTCGTTCAAATGTACGAAATTCCCCGTCCATCAATATTGTGAGCTAATCTATGAGTGACATTTATTTCATTTCACAACATCATTGAATGCATAATTGACAGAATAACTAATAGCGCCCGCCGTTGTATTGAATAGGGGGGTCATAACGTCGACGAGGCCTTTAGCCATGCTTCACCTGCTACAGCGTGATACCTTTTATCAAGCATATTCGGACTCATAGGTACCTAGGTAGGTACCTGTTATGGCAGCACCTTAGGTTTTTCCGCGAAACGGAACCGTAGGGATTTTGGGTAAGCTAAAACAAGAAATTTGTGATTTAAATTGACCATCATAACGCTACAACGCTAACTAAAACGACAGGCAACAGCACGAGGGCCATGCAGTCAACAATCTAACGCCCACTGCGAGACACCTCGCGATCAAGTAGATACTTTGCTAGGATATTGTGAAGTTGTAACTAGATATCAGATTCAAAACCGATACGTCTCTAGCAGACGCGGCTTCTTTTTCAAAAACGTCGCGGGCGCTTCTTGGACTTGACTTCGGCCTTCGCCATCTCGACGGCATTGCTCTTGAGAAGGTGACTGTCGTCGATGTTACCACGAATGACCTCCTCCTCGTCGACCATCTCGCGGTTCATGTGAGCAAGGAACTTCTCTTGTTCCTTAAAGAAGGCCTTGAGCCTGCGCGTGGCAACCTTGCGGCCGGCATTGTTGGATTCGCGCAGCTCTTTTAGCTGCTGGCGAATGCGCTCCTCGAGAATTTCAAGGCGGTATTCGCTGAACTGGTTGTATAGCTCAGCGAGGTTTGAGATAGGTCGCACGGTTGTTAGGACAGTGTCGTCGCGCACCGTCGGGCACCGCGGCCGGAACGACGTTACCATGCTGATGCGCTCTGCTGTGCCAAGCGCCCGCAGCGCCTGATGCTCAATATATCTGCCCTGAAGCACCACCGCACATCCCTATGCTGCCATTAGCCATCGTATATCATGAAGATAAGGCAGAGGACGACCTACCATCTGCGGACCTCGCACTTTCATGATCTCGCCTGTACCAGTACGAAGGGCTGTCTCGCCGCCAATCATTGTTGTACAGTCACTAAGCATAGTCACACACACGAACGGATAACTGTCTGTGTGCCAATCTACGATAGGCTTGTCGTCTTCCCAAGGACAGCCAGCGATGCCCTCATCAGCCTCGTACTGGGCTCGGTCACTGAACGCCTGGAGCTCTTCTTGCTTTTCTGCTTCAGACTTGACTGAGATATTGATGTGGCCGATCTCAAAGTCCATTTCGGTCACGAGATCGATACCTGCAACCTTGGAGATGATGGCCAACGTCTCCGGGCTCTTCCACACGTCATACACAAAGGGGGCGTATCTAGAGTTCATCAGTAAGATTCTGCACATTGAAATCAACAGAGCAGCTTACTTATTTGCGAATCCCCTTAGTTGGCACTGTGCCAGATTGCTGGAATATTGGCAGTTACCAAGCACCTCAGGGCTCAGAACCTCTTGTCTCATTCTCATCACAGCTTCTTCTGTGAACAAGGGGAAGGGCTCTGAGACAGCAACTGGGGAGATACCCGTGTCTTCCGGCAGGCCTATATCCTTCATGGTATATACCTGCGGCATCTCCTTGAAAGCAAGGTGCCGCGCGGGGTTGAACTCATCATCCCCCACCTTTGATGCTGAAGGTGTCGTGATGATGGGTGTCCAGTTCCGCTTGTGATCAGTGGCGGTTGGTAACACCGCTGCCGCTGCCATGTTGAATATAGGTATGTATTAGAATGGAAAAACTTTCTGAATGTGTGAAAGACGATCTCACGGCGTTGAATGTGGACTTAACACAGAAGGAAGGGTGTTTGCACAACGATGAAGTTTGAGGAGCGACCTCGAGGCTCCCATTTATCGTCATGAAGCCAGTCCGGGGTCTATACCATCCTTATCTGCAGGATACTTACTTTACTCAATAGTTTCCTTCTTCTCGCCAATCGCAAAGCCACGGGGCCCCGGAATCTACCTTGTAGGAATCGTCTATGACGACCCAAGTTAACGATTGGGCATTGTGACGATAGATAGACAAGGCATAAGTTTGTAGGCATGCCAACCTTCCAAAGATAAAGCAGCATCGAGTGGAACCGGCGACGAGGACGTGTTGGTCCGTCCTTGTTTCGGGTACATCTCCAATCAATAGATTGCCTCTTGACTCTATCTCGATAGCAATTACTCGTCATCTTACGTGGTTCGACCTGAGAACGGCGATTATCAGCATGAAAGGTGTGGAGGGGCCACTTCAGCGTTACCGGACGTAACTAAAGCGGCATCCAAACTACCAGATGCGATGGCACCTGAGAAAGGAAGAGCCGCGATACACAACTTGGTACAGTCTGGGAAAAGAAACCGAATCCCGAGAATCACTACGCATTAGCTTTCGCGATGTCGGTTAGGGGATCGTGAAACAAGCAAGCGAAATCTGGGGCTGGGTGCAAGCCACCCCTTTTGCGCACCAACCTGTTTCTCGTATAGGTGATAAACACTCGCCTGTCCGCATGTGTATACAATTATGCACGTACTGTATATGTTTCACAACAGCAAGCTTTTTTATAACACATGCTACTGTCAGCAATCCAATAAATGTCCTGTCAATAGATCTATCAAACCTTTTGCCCGATTGGGGACCGATGACCAAGCCTCTTACATACCCGAAACTCGTTCTTGTGTTCGCGTTATACCGTCACGTCGCCGCCATGCGACGTTATCTCCGTTGGTATAGCTCGGATTATGGTACGACGCCCGATAACGGAGATAATGCAAAGCGCCTAGAGTAATCCAGCACCTTTGCATCTGCGGCTAGGCCTGCTTATCATGATTTCGTGTCAGTATCGACTAAACTGGTTGCTGATCCCCAGACGAATCTCCCTTCCGTTCCGCTGATCTATCGTGAAAAAGCGACCGTCTTTATCACCTTTCGCGCCATGTCAATTCTGCAGATTCGGTATAATTGGTCCGTCTGGTAATGCGGGGAGATATCGACGCGTTCCTATAGGTCCACCGACTCATAGCGTAGTATCTGCCGAACTACTACATAGAAGGAAGACTCAATTCGAGTAGGAGTCTTCAGGCCTAATTTGGCCAATTTAATTTGTAGATTGCCAAGCTATACCGTCATATTCCCTTTACTTGCTGGCTATTAACAGCATCCATTCCACTTGGCTGAAAACATGCAGTACATAATACATATGGGGTACGCTACCATCGCTCCTTTAGAGAAGATATCGTATTTTTCTTCTTTCCTTAACATTAACACACATACGCCGCCATTACCAAAACTACTTGAAATAGCAGAGGATATTCCCGCTTAGAAGTATGTCAAGATAATACATAGTCGAATGCATTGGGTATTGGACAGCGTTGTAGTCCCTGGTACGTAGATGGGAACTCGTAGTAATCTGGGTGCATTTGATACACCCTGTAATCATGACAGGCTCCGGAACCAGACAGCAAAGCACGTCGCCTACACCCAATCACGATAAACGAGCTAGGTACTGGCATGCGAGAGGGAGTCTGGAACTCAATCTGTAGTCACTTGACGAGTTTGGGGGATCTGGTCCCTGCACTGCACCAAGGGAACACCCGCATCTGATACGACTGCGTCTGATGGCTAACATGATGTTACGCTAGAGTATCGAAGCCAAACTGTCCACGAGAATGCCCACCAACCTTCTCTAACATACTATTTTATAGTGTTACTGCAGGTGAATAGGAGTGCAGGCGGTAGGATCAAGGATGTGCCTTCGTGAATGTTCATCGATACCTACACAGCACTGAGCAGGTTATGTCATCAGCAAGCGTCACAAATCGCTAATCTCGCTAGTTTTGTTACTATTTTATTGAGGGCAGTTGCCTACAATAGATAGAACGATACATATATCTCAACCTAGAGAATCTTGGACAGTTGATGAAAAAGCAACGTGACCATATGGAAGGGCACTGATAAAGCGCTAAAGACCCATACACATGATGAGCAACTCAATCTATTTGTTGTGGGCTCTTGATAGGTAGGTACCTAGGTACGCACTCATGAAAATAGGTTGGTACAAGATTTATAGCATTTCGAAGCTGCATAATTCCCTGGGTACCTAAGGTACCTACTATTTTCTTTCTCTATGGCTCCCCCCGTCAAATAGATAAACGTTGTACTGATAATCGAGATCGAGATCTGCCGTAAGGCAAGGACCGGATCATGTTTAGCCTTGAATCACCACCTAGACCGGCTAGCGATCTAGCACTGCAGTATTAGCTTTTAGTCTTATCTACTAGTCAAGAATTTCTTGCAGTTGATCAACACATCTTTATCACATATCAATCTTGAAAGTGTGTGGGGAATGGAAGAGAAAAATTCCCGCTTTTCTTGAGACTTCTGAGAGGAATCTGGAATTGAGCTACGTGAAGCTATCTAACTACCTACCTAAGGTAGGTACCTGTGCCTACTGAATTGAATTCGTATAGACTGATGACATCTGCTACAGTGAATTATACTTCCATATGCTGGCAACCAAACCCTATTCAACCAACGAACCTGGCCCAGATTATTTAGGGACAATAACAAGGTCCGCTTTGAAAAGGGGGCAGCAATGCAAATTCCATCCACCCATTGAAGAATGTCATAACCCTATAGAAACAGGTCGTGTTTCTCTGCTTCGATCTCTTTTCTGTGCCTTTGATTTGCCTGAACCCAGCTCCACACCCCATTAACTCTATCTTGATCCAAGGGTTTGATATTTCTCATCGTCTGCTACAATGGCTAATTTGATATAATATTAAACGCTCGATCATAGCCAACGCTGTAACCATAACTTTAGTGGCTCTCGCTAGATGCATGTGACACATTGGTATATCTATGCTTCTAAAATCTTAGAAAGGTTTGAAATGGATACCATTCTAACTCACAAAGTGCTGCTTCTAGTCGCTGCAGCCATTTTGTCGGGTGGACAATCTGAAATGATTGTCCCCCGATCGCTTCAGAAACCCAATGAAACAATTGACTCTATAACGACAACCCGTGGAATTTCAAGACGTGGTATATCGGCGCCTCTGAGAAGATCGTCGCCCCCGGACCCTGAAAAGCGATCTATCTCCCAGACTATTCGTCGCCTCATTTACAGGCAACCAACTAAGTGGCTCATCTGTTAAGTTAGATAGGCATTCCGTGAAGCTAGAAGTAGGTAACATCACTGTATATGTTTCGTTCGCGTTCCAGATGCCGACTTCGTTCCCATAGAGTTGACCCACACATATAATTTAGCACTAGCCGGCTTATTCTTGGATGATTGCTCCCAAGCCTTTGAACATATTGACTCAGCAACCTGTTTTGGTCTAGAATAGCCTAGGCGTGATACGTGAGATTGATCAGAACTCACTGCCACTGTCTGGAGCAATCGTCTTGAGCCAAGAAGATATGGAAGTTCTAACATATTAGGTGTATGTCTTACAACGTTAGGGTAAAAGCACGCAACAATGAGAGTCTTGAGGTACATAGCAAATTAGGTGACTACCATGACTTCTTATCCATACTCTCCGAATGTTTTGTCGGTTAGCATTAACAAAATCCATAGAGAAGAATATGGTCTACAGTCAGAAGATGGAAGTGGTATTATAAGTAGTAGCAAGGGATGGTAAAATCAACTAGAAGGAATAATCTGATTACATCCCACTGTCTAGGTACCTACCTATGTACACTATACTAGTACTTGTCTCAATACTCCTGTACTTATTTCCCGAGAGGGGACTTAGGTCCACGCCCAGCCTACCTCGGGGTCAGAAAGAAGTGATTCGAAATTCCCAAAGCCTCCTGCGATCTACAGTAAACCATTATTGTTAGAGATTGAACCAGAAGATGCGCATGTTCTTGTTAAACACGCGTTAACATACCAAGGAGTCGAATTGTTCCCATGTTGTCATTTCAACAACTGAGCTACTTGGGCTTATTGCTGTTAGCGATTTACCGAGTGGTTCCAGAGATTCAACGTGGTTCAAAGCTGGATCGTCGGCTGAGAACGTGGTGACAAATGGGTCGTACTGCGTATTAGGCCCGACGGCATTCCCGGTGCTCAATATGCTAGCCCCAAACCCGGACGTTAAATCGTTCGCTGCATCTCCGGATAGATTCTCTCGGTTATTACTGGATGGCCTGTGCCTCAGTACCTCAAGCCGAAGCTCTTCAAGCACCATTCCATATCTCTGTTAAGATGGGGTTAGAAATCACTTGTGTTTCAGACTTGGAATGGGAGAGGTGAAACCAACATGGACCCAAGACCCATCTCTAGCATTATTAATGATGCGAGTTTGGCATTCAAACGCAGCCTGGAAATATCTCAGGTATGTGTCGGGTCGCGCTTTTTTCTGTTGGATGGCATCTGCCATATATTAGCGTAAGAAATCGGCTAATGAGCCTTATATTGTGAAGAGTCTTATTCAAAGGACGCCTATATATAGAACTGTCCATGTCTTAGGAGACGAAGACACGATCGTACACGATCTCATAAGCAACGCATACGTACTTTTAATAGCCGTGTTAGTAGACATGCCCCTGAATATCATTGAATATAAGAGTACAAGCACAACCCACTTACCAAACATATAACACAACTACAGCGCAGGAAGCAAAATAATATGTGAACTGAACGCGATGATAGGTGTTAGTATATAATACTGAGCTGAAAATGGCTGTAACTTGCTAACCCAAAATGCTCGATGTAACTGATTTCGTTCTTCAAGCTCTTCAATTATTCTCGTTATCTTCATAGCAGCATCTAAACATTGCTTGACGTTATCTTCGAATGCTTCATTATTTGGCAACTTTGTTCGAATAGTGCTGTAGTTAGATAGGCTTGCGAAGTTGTTCAGGAGAAAAGGGCGATGGACTAAGAGGAGTGTATGCCAATAGGCAAGATTGAGGACGTTTCTTTGACGTCGAAAGAGAGGCAGTAACAAGGACTGGGATGCTCCCTGGTGCTCCAAAAGGAGGGACATATCTGACCGCCACCTGTTTAGTTCGCTGGTGAACTTGGCTGCAAGTTCCATTCGTTCCTTGGATGACGGTGTTCGCAAACTGTAGAACTCTCGGATGACACTAGCTATTATCCGCGAGATCCTTCGTACACACATTAGTTATGAGAGATCTAATTGCATAGGTAGTCATAAGCTCTACCAAATACTTAGAGTCATACTTGAATTGCGCAATAGGGGCAGCCATTTCGGGCAGACCGTTTGCCGGTGCCGCGGAAAGCCGACCGAATTCTAGATCGCTATCGTCTACACAAGCTGGAAGATCCTATGGTCTCAATGTCAGATATGCGTACAATAGTAAATATAGCCACTAACCTGATTGATATCCTCGTCATGGAAAGCCCTTGGTCGCCCGAATGCAGCGCTCAGGTAAGCATCAAGGCTATAAGCAACCCAGAACGTTCTTTTCCGACACTCGTGTTCTACTAAGTCTCCATTGGCAACTTCATTTCTTCTGCTTCTGCGATGTATTCCTAGGGCGAATATCAAGTGTCCCAAAGTGCCAAAAAGAGACCAACAATGGTTCATTCGAGATTCAGCCAGCAAATAGAAGCATTGACATAAGCGTGCTTGGATACTGGTAAGTCGGACCTCGCCTTTCTCCTCGGTCAACTGATGCTCAGCAGCAGAGAAGTATCGCGCACTGTAACAAGAATAAGCGTGTTTTCTCGGTACAGTTAAGCAAATTTAAAGATAAGAACATTCAAACAGGCCCAAGCAGGTCTCTCACGTACTCTGTAACCAGTCTATGCAAAATAGGTAGGCAATGTGTCTTTGTTGACTGAATGAAATATAGCGGTACAATATAGGGATAAATGCTCACTACTAGTCCCACTAGTTCAATAAGAAAATCTTCTCACATACCTTGACTTAAATCCATCCTCGTTGTTTGTCTCGGTAAATCGTTTTGCGCATGCAAATATCATAAGAATGAGTGCTACTCGGCTACGAGCGCCTTCTTTCGACCGCACTATAGCCCATACCGTTAATACAGTACATTATTCCTAAGGAAGTCTCTGGGAGCTGTCTTGAGCTTGTCATCACCGATCCTTGAAACCACAAATTTCAGACTAGGTAAAGAGATTGCATAGAAAAAAGACTTAAGTACGTTACTTACTTTGACCGCCTGTCTCGTATAGCTCGTCCAGCCACCGCGACATTGTGCCTCTGTGGAGGAATCGATGTGTCGCGACAGCAAAATCGAAATACCTATTAAGAAGTTCTTGTCCTTCAGTTGAAGGTGGGAGCACGAAGAATGACCCATCCGATTCAGGGAGAGGGAGGTCCCCAAACGCAAAAATTGAGGAGTCGGATGAATAATGAGATGCTTGATTGGCAAGCTTCTTTTGAACCCTCAATAAGAATGATACACCTGACGACGGTCCTACGATATGTCCTTGGCGATCTGTTTGCAGAGGCTCAGGGGAGTTTCGAGAGGATTGGAGGACGGATGTTTGGGACCTGGAGACGCTGCCCGGATGCAGAGCCCTTGGTTCTCCCGCGCTCTTGGTTTGTGTCTGTCCGAGACTCTGGTTGGCATCATCACCGTTTCTCAGTATCCTGGGATGGTCTTGATCTGGGGATGCATGAATATCCACTAGAATAGAGTCTTGGCGGTCGTCACTAGACTCTAACATGCGTTCGCCCGTTTGATAGTGTACACGGGGTACAGAAGCTGAGTTCTTCATTGTCGCATAGGGATGCTCACTCTCCTCAATTACCGGCGGTCTTCCACGTCGATAGGGTGCAGTGAATCGACAAGTCACACCGAGTTGTAAGCAAAATGCGCATGGGCAGTTGCCAGAACATCTTGTCTTCCTCCTATAGGATGAGCAAATAAGTTAGAATATAAATTCTAGATACGTAATGCCATGGTATTTATGAGAACGGTTCCCATATTATTGGATTGCTTACCCTTTACATCTGTCACAAGCGCGACTAACTCTAGTTCTCGCATTATTCTCCTTCCGTCGTTTTAAAGGTGGAGATCGAGAGCCATCATCTTCATTTACAACATCATCTATAGAGATACGATGCAAATGATCACCAGCAGGTGAATTTGTCTCCATATTCGTGGAACCGAGGACCTCTCGAGGTTGGAGAAATCTATGATCGGGATCGGAAAAGGAGGCCACGCAAGGTCAATAGCCGAATTTGTCACCCCTTAGTTTTAACATACCCTTTAAATGAATATATCTCAAACTATGATACTAACCCGGAATTGTTCGGTACACTGGTACGAAGTACGTAGGTCTCTTTCTCCGTGCTGAATTATCGCTTAGTTACATGTAGGTACCTACCTTACCTTATGATGTGCAAACGGAGTAGCAGTAAGTAGGACCCTTTTTTTCTTTTTCTTTTCTTCTCGTAGTTATTTACGGTTTGCGTGCTGAAGGAGGTACATTTTGAGACGGAACCAGATGACGACACTTACATAGGTACATATATCATATATGGAATATTCAGGACTCACGAAACTCCGGATTTAAAGAGGTATCACGATTACGTAACCCAAGCCTTCTACTACATATGTATGTAACGTTCTGACAGTCCCGACCATCCCGAACTGCCCGAGCTAGAGAGCCTCGAGCGGCATGGTTCCCCTCACCGTAGATGGTAATCATAATCAATCACCACTCTCTCAATTCATTCCCTGGTCCGACAAAGGTGGGGCTCACCCACGCTTTCGAATCTTTCGACAAAGCTCGAACTTGTTCCTCATCAATTTCAATTCCAAGCCCAGGCCCGGTCATCAACTGAATATACCCATCTTTAACATTCCAGACTTCGGGGTTGAACGTGTACGAGTTCAAATCTTGTCCGCCAACGTTGTAATGTATGCCAAGACTCATCTCTTGGATCACAAAGTTGGGGCTGACGGCGTCAACCTGCACATTTGCGGCTAACGCGATAGGGCCTAAAGGGCAGTGTGGCGCCAACGCAACATCGTAGGTCTCGCAGGCCGAGGCGATCCGACGCATCTCTGATATGCCACCAACGTGGCAGATATCTGGCTGTAAGATGTCCACACACCCAGATTCTAGGAAGGGCCGCACATCCCATCTACTATGGAGACGTTCACCGAGGGCAATGGGGCAGTGAGTATGAGCAGCTATGTCCTTGATTCCGCCAATATTCTCACTCAGTAAGGGTTCTTCGATGAAGAGCGGATCATGAGGTTCCAGTTTAGCGACCAGCTGTTTTGCCATCGGCTTGTGTACGCGCCCATGGAAATCGACGCCAGCATCAAGGCCCAGTGCCTTCACCGTCTTCACACGTTCGACGCATTCTTCTAGCTTTCGAGGAGAATCGAGCCATCCGAGATCCTCTGTGGCGTTCATTTTGACTGCATTGAAACCTTGGGCCTTGCGAGCGTTTCTGTTCCTTGTAAGTATTTCGAAAATAGACCGAGTCGGGAGGTACTTACGCTTGTACTTCTACGTCACTTGGGCGATCACCCCCTATCCATGCGTATACTCGTAGTTGATCTCGGACCTTTCCACCTAGCAGCTGGTAGATTGGCACATTCAATTTCCTTGCTAGATAACCTTGAGTATCTCGGTTCTTAGAAGCCCTCTTCCGCATTCATACCTTTCAAATCCCATAATGCAATATCTATTCCACTCAAAGCAGACATAAGCACCGGGCCCCCTCGGTAAAACCCTCCACGATATGACAATTGCCATATGTGCTCGATATCGCTGCAGCCATCATGTTTAGCCAGGTGAATTGTAGGTTTAAGTGAGTGCTAGGAATGGAGAAGCAGTTGCAACAACTTACTCAGCCTCAAGTCCCAGGTATCGGTCCGCCCAGGCATCGAGACAACCTTCCACGGCTTGGGTATGGCCCTCTAGTGACGCCTCCCCTTTAATCAATCGTAAGTATTGTAGACGCGGGGAAAATTGCTATCGTATGGGGACGCTCACCCCATCCAACGCAGTTAACATCGTCTGTGATCTTAACAAACAGCCAGCGTGGCGGCAACCGGAAGTACTCTATCTTGGATATTTTGCCCATGGTATTGTTGAAATACAAGTTCACATATGTCCCACAAACACGAACACTGCTACCAGTATGTAAATTTGGCTTGGGAGGTACATATATGAGGGGCAAGGCATTCTCATGGAGGAGGGGTCTTGTCTTGGGGAAATTGCGGGGTTACTATCCAATAGCATTCCTGTCCACAACAAGGTGTTTCTTAATTTGTCGGAATTCGATCTGATTGGATCTACGGGAACTGGGGTAATACCATCGCATTTCAAGCCAAGCGACAGCAAAATACATATCGAGTAAGGGCGTGTAAGCATACGAAATTCGATACACCACACTTCAATTCAACTACGCAGGTGTTTGATTATGCGCCTTGCATTATTCCGGATGCCTAAGCAGGTATGTTTCCAGTCTTATAGGTGCTGAAGTCTTAACTAAAAAGAGGTGACCAAAAATTAAAAGCAACCTTAGGGGGCGGGGAGTAGCGTTCGGATTTTGTATATACGTATTCTACATATACAGTATAATACATGTATTAATACGGTATTTTTCACTTCTACACGTATATCGGAGCGGATTAATGCATACAACCCCATATAAAACCCGTACACGACCCACATAAGTCCATATTATCGAAATTATTCATATATGACGTACTAAAAATAGACCAAAATATCAAACCAACAACGCTGCAATTCGAGCCCAATAGCCATAATTTGCATGATAATTCGCATGGTAATTCGCACGCTTTACGATAGGTATTAGAATTGACTTGCATTCTAGTATTAAGCTAATTAATTGACTGGTTCTTGGCCTAGCTGCATAGCTCTTACTGCAGTGCTTACAGCGTATCCGTTGCTGCTGAACAGGTTCATACATAGGTATGTTCGTGACGACAGCAACAGCGACAGCAACAGCGACAGCAACAGCGACAGCGACAGCGACAGCGACGGAAACGAGAGCCATGAGTAGACTAAGATTATAGAATAATTTATGTTTACTCTAAAACGCGTTTTGAAGCTGGAATTCGTAAAGAAAAGCTGATTATAATAAAAAATTTGGTGTGTCTTTTGTATTATACGAATAACACCGGAAAAATACATAATTACTATGGGTATAATTGTATAATAACCGTATCTTTCAAAAATACTGTATTTTTCTCAAAAATACGTATTTTTCCGATCACTAGCGGGGAGAAGCGGGGACCCACCTGTTGCCTATGTAGGTACGTACCCAGGTCAATGCAGGGTGGGGTGAGAAAATTAAACCCACAATGTCACCAAGGACATGATTAGTGTTTTCGGGTCAGTAATCGAGGTTTTCTATTAGGCTCATCTTTTAATGTTCTTAAAACACATACAGAAATCCTCCTGGGTAAAACTAGGCCATCTCAATTTCAATTTAGGTAAATACATTATTCAGGAGGCTTTCCAAGTCATTAGGATTTACCTGCTACTGACTCCTTCAGCTTCCTTTGGGCTGAAACCCATTCCTCCACACTTCGACGTAACTCCTCCTCAGTCTTTTCTCCGAATATGTTCACCCCAAGCCTTGCTGGGAAATTGTATCGATGATTTCTGTCCAGAAAACGAATGGAATCCATTGTATCCTTTGGAAGTTCGAAAGCTGTAAAACAAATTGTCAGCAGCTTCAACACAGCCAGCTTCCGGTAGTTGTGTATATTTACTCTCTATATTCGCAGAAATTCGCTCTGGGGTGACACTCTTCGGCAGAACTACAATCTTTCTCTGTAGAGCCCAGTTGATGACAACCTGAGCAGACTGCTTTCCTAAGCGAGCTGCTATCTCATGAATCTTCGGGTCATCAACGCCTCTGCAAACAACCTTATTAGCTGTCTAGTAAAAAGTACGTTCATAAGTTCATACCTACCTAGGAAGATTGTATATGTTGTTTCCTAGAGGGCTATATGCCTCCACGACGATGTGCTATTTCTACTATTAGCAAATTAAGACAGCCACTCCTTAAAATAGCCTGCTTACGTGATCATGCATCCACGTCACGAAAGACTCCTGCTGAAAATATGGGTGTATCTCGATCTGGTTCACGGCGGGCTTGATTGTAGCACTAACTCTCCTTATTAGTATTTGCACTCTGTCGCTCTGAATGAGCATGATTTCCTTACGTTTTCCATAACGACTCGATCTTCTCCCGCGTAAAATTGCTCACCCCTATTGTCCGGATCTTGCCTTTCTGAACCAATGCTTCCATAGCCTTCCAGGTATCCTCGATCGGAATCTCAACCACGTGGACCTGCTCATTCTCTGGGTTGATAGGAAATCTATGACTTTCGCTTGTCCCCTTCTTGAAAGCCACTGGCCAATGGATCTAATTATCACAGCACGTCAGTCCTTTAATATGGGAAGCTCAAAATATGCAATTGACTCCTACCAGGTAAAGATCAAGATAATCTAATTGAAGATCTTTCAATGTAGTATCTACGGCAAGCTCTACATCGTCTGGTTTGTGGTGTGTGTTCCAAAGTTTGGATGTTACCTAGAAAGGCGGCTGGCTATTAGCATTTATAGCAACAAGCAGCTGCGGGGAACCCCGTTTCGCGTTTGGTGTGAAAGGGGCGGGTGCTCACAAATATCTCAGATCGGTCAATGCCGGATGCTTTGATGCCTCTGCCTACTTCGTCTTCGTTGTCGTAGACTGCAGCGGCGTCTATATGTCTGTAGCCTGACTTGAGAGCACTCTCTACAGCACAAGCAACCTCATTCGGCTTCGATTGCTAGTGGATGGTATTAGTGTCATCTATGAACTAAGACGATCATGAGGAGTTTACCCAAGTCCCTAGACCAATAGCTGGAATCAGATAGCCTGAGCTCAGCTTGTGTGACTGGACTGCCATTGTGATGTTCTGGACTTTTTACCCCAACATAGGTAATTGTCACAAACCACTATATCCTGTAGAAGCTTCATATAAACCACTAGACAATTGAGACTAGCCGAGCTGAATGATTCTTAATCAAATTGAACACTATTGGAGATCTATATCTATCGGGTCATTCTACCGAACCCATGGGGGGTTTTCCGATGGGTACTCCACATACTCCAACTTCGGGGTATATTGTCGCTACGCAATATCGTGATCCCCACTTGACGTCGACCGACCCCCCCTCTAGGCGGCGGGGCCCCGAACTCGGTTTCATCAAGAGACCCTTTGCAAAGTGCATTCCTTTATTATCACAACCCTAAAATATCCCAGGTTTTCCTTTTGAATCTAAATTTCATCAACGTGTAACTTCCCAACTACGAGCATAATGGCCCGGATCCCTCCACCTGGCGTGTATGTCCCGTCCCCAACGTTTTTCAAGCCACTTGCTCCAGGGGCTCACCAACCAGAGGTGGACGTCGTAGCTCAGTCCAAGCACAGTATATTTCTTGCTAAGAATGGAGTCCACGGGCTTGTACTACTCGGCTCGACAGGCGAAGCCGTCCATCTCTCGCGTACGGAAAGGCGAGGTTTACTGAGCGGAGTACGCAAATCTCTGGATGAGGCAGGGTTCCCTGATTATCCAATAATGGCCGGAGTACTTGTCAATGCTGTAGACGAGGCTCTAGAATGGCTGCAAGACTCCAAAGACGCTGGGTGCCAGTGGGGTTTAGTTCGTATGTAGCATGATGAATATTCCTCTCCCCTGGGTATCGGAGAGGGCTGGCTTCCTTATCGAGTTCGTTTAGATGTCATTCAGGCGTAGCTTAGGTGTCATCGCCCCTTAAGACCCTCACTAAGACCTTACTAACTCACGGTTCTGTAGTGGCACCTGGCTATTTTGGCGGCGCCGCGTCACAGCAAGGTATATTGGAATGGTATACGACGATCGCCGACAAAAGTCCAATACCAATTTTATTATACAATTACCCAGGGGTATCAAATAACCTGCTTGTTTCTGTGGATACATACGAAAAGCTGGCACAGCACCCTAACATAGTTGGTTGCAAGATGTGAGTAACCTATATCAAAGCCAAGTGGGCACTCAGTTAATAGAGCAGGTCCCATGGCAACGTATCGTACCATGTTCAGGTATCTACTTCACCCAAAATCGACCATGAGCAGTTCCGAGTCTACAGTGGCTTTGGTCAACAGCTCGGACCAATTGTTGTTTTCGATGCTGCCGGGGTCATTGATGGACTTGCTTCATTCTTCCCAAAGACGGTAGTACGGTTGTTTGAGTTGTCTAGTAGGAGGCCTATTGAAGATGACGCGGTCAAAGAAGCTAGAGTTCTACAGTATCGAGTTAGTCAGGCAGAGGAATACATTGGTCGCTGGGGCATCTTGGGAATCCGTGAAGGGATCTATCGTGTGGTTGGTCTAGGTACTCTTGAGGGAGGACGAATGCCGCTGAGGGGGAGAATCCCAGAGGGCGCATGGGACGAGTGGGCTGATGTCATGAAGGCGATGTCAGATTCATGAGATGTGCCTAAGCTATGGCTCACATTACCATTCCTACATCTTTACAGCCCCATGTTCATCATACAAAACGTGAGATAAACGAAATAATGATTTGCCACATGGAATATCATCGAAGATAGGAAGCAGTATAAAGGAATCCAATATGTGTTACTCCGCCTATGAAACTCATATAGCAACACTCTCCTAACATAGGTACGATGCCTTGGGGAGCTATCATTCGGCCACTCCTCAAATAGCGCGCCCCGTAGATATATCGTTGGGGAGAGAAAAAGAAAGACATAGGAAACTATCACAGGGTTAAATACCTAGGTAATCAGCATTCCTAAAAAATTGAATGCAAATTCCCATCAATACACGTAGAAATTTGCAGCCGATGGGTCGTCACGTTGAATTCTCTTGTTCAACCTCATAAGAACAATTCGCAAAAACCAAGCACATATAATCACACCCGCCGAAAAGCCGATAGCCCCGGACATAGCTTTAACAACTAATAAAATGAAACACGTTGTGTTAGTATTCGAAGCCTAGGTAGGTAACTAGAAAGATCAACGCATTTCCCTCGTTTACCTAACCTAGGGAAGTATGGTAGATGAGAAGAATATGGTAGAAATATCGAACTTACTAGTAGAAGTTAGCGGAGTGGTTTGAGAAACAGAGGCTGAAAATGACAATGCAAAATGATTTTTATACATACCACTGCGGTCCGTCAGAGTCAGGCCATAGATATGGCGTATATACTGACGCCAAATTCCCAAATGTGTTGCACATCGCAATCGCAACGGCTTTCTTCTCGTCTGTTTGTCCTAATACGGACGATGTCCACCCCAAAATTATATTGTTAACACCGTAAGTCGCTCCCACTGTATTACGTTAGTTACACATTTAAGGCAGAGAAGCTCATTTGACCATAAGGAAGAACACACCAAAAAGCATAATCCCAACATAGCGGACAGCAGTGTTGAGAGTTGCCATACTAATCGCAAATCCGGCTATAGCGACAGCTTTGGATAATGTAATGTGCCACGTCCGTTCGTTGAAGCGCCCGCTGGACCAAGAGACGAGAATAGATAGAAACGCTGCAAAGATGTAGGGAGGGCACGTAAGTACAAGGGCTGTCGTTGTTGACAAGCCAAGGCTTTTAACAACTGTGGGTAAGAAATTTTTAAACCCGTTGGCACTTAAGTGCATATTATCACATAAACCTGGCCACGGTGCTATTAGTAAGTGATGCTGCCTTGTGCTTGGTGGGGCCAAAAGGGGGAGGGACTCACAGAATACCCATGTCCGATAGTCAGCTACAGCTTCTCGCAGCCCTTTCATGACGCTACTAGAGCCCTCACGTCTTTCTGTGGTGTCTTTGGCGATGCGATCATGCGCTGCCTGTCGCTCCTCCGAGGTAAGCCACCGAGTTTTCAAGGGAGAATCCGGTAGTAGAAAGAAGCCAGCAATTGCTACCACCATGGATAGTGATCCTTGGATAACAAATAACCTAGATTTCTGGTAAGCGTTTATTTAAGCTCTATGTCAATTAATCCCTACCATTGCCAACCCGCAAGGCCTTTTTTTCCACCCAGGCCGGCAAATATAGGGGCAGATATCAACCCAGAAAATGCGCTCGCAGCCATATTTCCAGTGTAGAAGATGGACATCCGTGTTGCAATCTCTTTTCTCGTGTAGAACATGCTAAGCATGTATAAGGCACCAGGGTAAAACTTATAAAACTGATTAGCTGCGAATCTCTCGACGAATGTTAGGAAGTCTAACGGGAGATTCCACGATCCCGAGTATAAGTCGTGCGACTAACATCGACGTGTAGTCATGTACTAGGAAAGTGCAGAGCGTTGTAATGGACCAGGCTGTCATGAATCCTAAGCAGACAAATGTTAGACCATATATTTTTCTCCTATCAATTCCAACTTACCAGCCATAAAGAGTGATGGGCGCACGCGATTAAGGAGCATGTTTGAAGGTATCTGCCCTGCTAGGTAACCCACAAAAAGGATAGAAACACAGGTGTTGTATTCATATCCCTTCATATTTAGTTGTTTGTCTAGCCCATCGAGTTTTCCGTTCACCATAGCGTTTCTATCCAAGAACTAATGTAAAATTAATATGTTGTGTTAGCATTCGATACTCAAGTCTCTAGAAAGACCGGCATATTCCGCCAGTCTGCCTAGCTCAAGCGAAATGCATCTTCTGAGTGAAAATAGCATTATGTAATGATCTAACTTACTGCAACAAGTTAGCAATTGCGAAAAAGACAATTCAATGGAGAATCCGAGAAGTAGAATCTCAAGCTTTTAACACAGCATATGTCATACATACCGTTAAAGAAGTACATCTACAACTCGTTAGTATTCGAAGTCTGGCTCTACAGAGAGACTAATATATGAAAGACCAGCCTCTTTCGCTGGTATACCTGCACACGAGGCAACACGCTAGGCTAAGGATTGTATGACTTACTACAAAAGTTAGCTCATAGAAATAAAAAAAGTTTGAAAGACAATTCGGGAAAGAAAGGCTCAAAGTCCCAACAAACATTGAAAAGATTTCATACATACCAAGCCAAAGGATGGGCTGATGACAAGCTAGCGATTAGTAAGCTAGTTCTAGAGTCTGAACAATAGACAACAGGGCGGGAAAGCTTACCAAAATATACATGTCTAACTTTCTCACGAGTTTGATTTCTGCTGGGTCGGTCTTTGCTTTAGCGCCGAACTGGTCTGTTTTCTCGTTGCCCTCCTTGACCAAAGTCTCGTCGCCAATCTGTTCAACATGCTCGGGCTTTCCCCTCTTTTCACGGCCAGGGTCGAGAGGAGAGCTCATATTAGCTGTGATGGCCCTAATGGGACGGTACAAGAACTGAGATGATAAGGCGATTGAGTTCACTGTAAGATGGACTAGTATCAATTGAAGGCTGATATGGCTTTGAATGGTGATCGAACCCCTTAAGTAACCTCATAAAGTAGTCGTCCTAAGTCCACATTAGTAGATTCATAAGACAGACTAAAGTGTGGGGACCCCGCAAAGTCCAGGGTTGGCATGGATTCCTAATAAATCCTCCCCATGGGGCGGTTCACCATTCCGGAATAGTCGCTCTAGACTAGGGTTAAATAGATGCCCTGAGGTATCCTCTATCCAATGATTACGAGGAAGAAAAACATCAGGGATCGGAAAAGCCTCGGATTTGAATCCATGGGTACAATACTTTTCCTTTATTCGGAAAAGTATCCGATTATGCCGAGTTGGAGAAAAGATTACATGTACTTTCGGTAGAACCCCCCACGTGGGGAACGTTGGAGTCCCGGACTTAGATAGACCAGGCGCAAAGGCGTGGAGGTAGATGCCTATGTAGAATGTTCCGCGGTGGAGTTTCTGGATAGACATAATAGGCATTAACTCGGACGGCCTGTCTTGATCTCTCGAGATTCTGGTATCTACCTAAACTTACACGTTATACCACCAAAAACTGTCGTGCCATGTCCCTCACAGCAACCTCTAAAGCGCATCTAAGTATCAGTAGCCCAGGGCCGGCCCCTGAGCCTGAAAGCACCTCCATTGACAGTATCAATGATTTGATCGTCAACCGTGCAACTACTTTCCCTTTCAAGCCCCTACTTGCGTATCCTAGAAAGGAAGGAAATTTTGTCTATTACACCGCCAAGGAGTTAGATAGCTTTGCTGATGAAGCTGCAAAGCATTATGTTCAGCTGGGGCTGATCCCTCGGGTGTGTAATTATCCGAAAGTCAAATGGACGTGCCCTATGATGGAGAAATATGTTCCTGATTTCTATTACAGCATGAGCAGGGCGAATCCGAAGTAGTTGCCGTTCTTGGGCCTTCAAACCTTGACTACATCATTACGATGCTTGCTTTGACCCGCATTGGCTTCGCTGTACTCTTTCTCTCGACACGCTTATCTGTAGAGGCTTACGACGCTCTCTTAGACCAAACAAAGTGCAGTAAAATCATACCCGCGTCGAACTACACAGCTACCGTCAGCCAAATTGCCGAGAGTCGCAAAGTCGTCCAATTCCTCATGTTGGAAAGCGCAGTTTACACCAAAGTAGACTTGACCAGTGCTCGTTTTCAACGGCCGGTGAAAATTGAAGATGAAGCTCAAAAGATTGCCTTCATCGTTCATTCATCGGGTTCTACCGGACTTCCAAAACCTATATACCAAAGTCATAGATCCTGTCTCACGAACTACTCTGTTGGTAGTGGCATGAGGGCGTTCGTAACGTTGCCGCTATATCACAACCATGGTTTATCGACTTTCTTTCGGGGAATTACGTATGCAGTCACAACAGCATTCTTTGATGCAAGTCTACCAATGACTCATGATCACCTAGTAAGCGCTATGGAACAATTTGGTCCGGAAAGCCTTCATTGCGTACCATATTCACTTAAGTTGCTCGCCGAGAGTGAACATGGTATCAATCTGATGAGGCGATGTAAGCTTGTTTTGTTCGGTGGAAGCAGTTGTCCTGACGAGCTAGGAGACAAGTTGGTTGAAGCTGGGGTCTATCTTGTCGGGCACTATGGCGCGTGAGTTTTCGCCCGCCCTCTTGCAGAAATGTCTCCATACTGATGAGTTCAAGTACCGAAATGGGGCAACTCATGACATCGTTCCGAGATGGGGAAGATAAAGCGTGGAATTATGTGCGGCCATTTGCCAAGGTTGCGCCCTATCTTCGCTTCGAACCAATCGGCGATGGATTGTACGAATGTGTCGTTCTCGATGGCCTACCCACAAAAGTGTGTTCCAACTCGAATGACCCCCCTAGCTCATTTCATACGAGAGACACATTCATTCCACATCCCTCGATTCCCAATGGTTGGAAGTACATAGGCCGGCTAGATGACCGCATCACACTTGTCAACGGCGAGAAGGTGCTCCCTATTCCCTTCGAGCATCGGCTCAGGCAAGACGAACTAGTAGAGGAGGCGCTCATATTTGGCGTAGGCAAGGCCTTTCCGGGTTTACTTGTCTTTCCAAGCGAGAAGGCACGAGCTATGAGCAGAGAGGATCTTCTAGGTGTGCTGCAGCCAGCCATCTCAGCTGGCAACCAGTCTATTGAGAGATTTGGCCGGATCTCGACAGATATGGTAGAGGTTCTTCCGCATGGCACCCCGTATCCGCGCACCGACAAGGGCACGATCATTCGTGCAGCAGCATATAAAGCATTTGAAACAGTCATCGAATCGGTTTACGTACGGTTTGAAACGCACGATCATGCTAGAGACGGAGCTAGAAAGGCTTTAGACCGTTCCGGACTCGTCGCCTACTTGCTAGACATGTTCGCCCATATGATAGGGGTTAAAGGGCTGACTGAGGAGATTGATTTCTTCGAATGTGGAACTGACAGCCTTCAAGCCTTAGCAGCACGAGCAAAAATAATCCGCGAGATTGATATTAGCGACGCGGTCCTCCCTAACAACGTCATTTTCGAATATCCAACCCCCCAGAAGCTCGCATCTTATCTATACTCGCTTAGAATAGGCGAAGAACCAGCCCAAGCTGAAGAGACTACTTTGATGTCCGATTTAATTTCCAAATACTCTCATTTCCCAGAGTTCATTCCTGGAAACTCTCGACCAGACGATGAGGTTGTGGTATGTCCGCCCTGCTCAGCCTACTGACGTGAAGATTGGCTAACAAATAGTAATACGTAGCTCCTTACGGGGACTACAGGTTCACTTGGAGCGCACATCCTTTCCCAAGTGGTATCATTACCCGAAGTTAAGAAAGTTTACTGTTTAGTACGAGCAAGTACCCCCGAGGATGCCCAGTCTCGTGTCATGTCAAGTCTCAGGCTCCGTGGTGTTTTCAATTCTGCTGTCACGGATAAGGCTGTCTGTCTTCCTGGAGATCTTAGTCAGGAATCTTTAGGTCTTGATACCTCAACCTTGGAGGTTCTTCGGTCGAATCTCACAGTTGTCATACACAGCGCATGGATGGTCAACTTCAACGTCAGCCTCGGCAGTTTTGAGCGATCGCATATCGCCGGCGTACATAATATGATAAAGCTGTGCTTGAGAGTTCCTTTCCATGAACCAGCAAGGCTTTTCTTCGTTTCCTCCATTTCCGCTGCCGCAGGAACCCCTATACCAGCTACTATTCTAGAAACCCACATTGAGGACCTACATTATGCCCAGAACATGGGTTATGCAAGGTCTAAATTAGTGGCAGAGCACATACTTCGTGCGGCTGCGAAGAATACTGGTATGCACGCGAGGGTGCTACGGACTGGGCAGTTGATGGGGGATGCACAGAATGGTCTTTGGAACGCCACTGAGGCAATCCCACTGATGATTCAAAGCGCCACTACGATAGGTGCGCTCCCAATGCTGGACGAGGTTAGTCTACATTATATTACCGCTTCCAAATTTACCCTAACACAAAGTTCCATAGACTCCTTCATGGCTGCCAGTGGACAAATGTGCCTCGGCAATTCTCGAACTCTCCGGTCTCAGCCCCTACAGCAAAGGCGGGCTATCGAAAGACTACGAAGAAGTTTATCACGTACTTAACCCAACCACTTTCTCTTGGTGCAATGACTTGCTACCCACGCTGAGAGCTGCGGGGCTGGATTTCGAGATTATTCCTCAGCGCCAGTGGGTTCAGCGACTACGTGACAGTGAGCATGATCCCCAGATGAATCCAACGATCAAGTTACTGGACTTCTACGCGCAGAAATACGACAACGATGCGGCAGGGAGAAGTGGCCTCGTTTTCGAAACATCGACGACGGCTAGATATTCCGCGACCATCAGGAAGGGCTTCAATATCATCGAAAGCGGTATTCTGCAGAAGTGCTTGGATAATTGGCGGCAAACTTGGGTCAAGAAGTAGTAACTAGGTACCTAGTCATAACGCCATGCTAATTACTATTCATAGACTAAAAATGATGCGTCTACAGCAAACTTTATCTTTGATTAGTGGTCGATCGGCTCCTATATTACACTCGAAATAAGCATCCACTATGAAAGATCAAGTGCCCTTCATGGATTTATGTTATCTACCTACCTATGTACGAGGTAGCATTAGCTACCCAGTAGACATGTTTCGAGGAGACTGGTCAGAAGCAGATGGCCATCGAGTTGCAACAGTGGGTAGGCAGTCAACTAATCGAGACGCTCCTCTAGATGTTTTGGGCTGGTACAGCACATGCATGCTATCAACTTGACTGCGAATGATTGAGCATGAGCACCCTCAAAGGTCCTCCTGCTACTTGCTAGGAAAGATGACAGCTGTCGACCAAACGGTTTCACGGCAGCGGCGCTGCAACACCTTTGGCCAATTACGTGTGCAGCTTTTGCTGCCTGATGAGGTTACCAATATCTACCATATCCAGGTATATAAGGCTTCTCCATCTGATATTCTCCTCATGATTAAACAAATTTACTATATGCAAAAGCACCTCTCTCCCCATGAGCTCAAGATGGCCGCAGTCGACTCAACTCGTGATTTTATATGTGCAAACTGGGATCAGGGCAACCAAGAATGCTGTCGAACTGGAAAGTACGCGTGTAAGAGCTGTCTCTTAGTTCTGGTAAGCTACTCTATCTGTATTTCTCATTCATTTAATTTTCTCCGTGGGTGATTCTGAATAACCGAACAGTATTGCGGAAGTGCCTGCCAAAGGGCTCACTGGAAGGTACACAAGTTGGATTGTCGAGATAATCCATTATTGAAAGCGAACTGGCGACCTCAATGGGAAACCGAGAACCGTATACCGGCTTTCATAGGGGGGCCACGCCTTCAGACTTTCAACCACCAGAAGAAGTATCTGTGGGGAAATATGCCTGCCTTTGATTTGCTCAATCTTTCAGTAAATGAAGGCCTTGACTACAGAAAAGATCTCAATCTTCTCTTTGCCGGTGAGTCTTCGCGCGACGCAATGGCTTTATAGTTTTGAGTCAATGGAACTTATCAACCCCTTTCAAAAGCGTCTGGAGACATTCGAAATGTCGTCAAGACTGTTACCTCCATCCCGGAGGCATTTCGAAATCCTGTTAAGATCTACATGAACGACAGGGACTGTGATGTAGTGGGTAGAAACGCCATCATGCTTCTTCTGGCACTGACGGAGGATGACACTGCCACTGCGACCGAGAATATCATACATCTATGGTATTCGGCCTTCATACCTCAGTCACTCCAAGACACGTTAAAGGGGAAAATCCACGACATGGTACAGACCATATGCGTTAAGATAGAGAGCAAATCGCCTGATATTATTCTGGGGAAAACTTGGACCTTTGGTTCACGGTCCCTTCGTCTGGTATTGGCCAAGAAGCAATGGCTCAAGCTCCTTGCAAGTCTGGAGCCCCCTCATGGTCTTACAACTCAGAGAGCACAAGAAGTTCGCCGAAACGTCACTCTAGCTCCCCAAAGAGTTGACTTCAGAGAGAGGAAATATTTTGGCCAGCCGCCAGGCCATCGTGCCAGTGCCCAGAAATTCCGAGAAGACGGAATGCTTCTTCCCTTTGGTACACCTCGAGACTCGTTGACGATACCAAATCCGTAGGTCCCTACTGCCCACAGTTGTTCCATTTCTAAAACTAACTTGAGCCCTTAGGACTCTCTTTCGCGATATCAATTCCTGGCCTCTAAAGGACGATGCTGATCCTCTCCACGGGTGGCGAATGTCTGAGATCCTAGGGGTCTCGTCAGGTGCTGCAACTAATGACATCTATGGGAAACTTGTTCTCCTCCTCAAAGATATAGTCACACGTTTCTGCCATCGCTTGGAGAGCTCGAATGTGTCATTTCATCTGCTGAATG
Source organism: Hypoxylon fuscum (assembly GCA_022578945.1). Lineage (NCBI taxonomy): Eukaryota > Fungi > Ascomycota > Sordariomycetes > Xylariales > Hypoxylaceae > Hypoxylon > Hypoxylon fuscum. The sequence goes on along the minus strand of MU399923.1, from coordinate 66,090 downwards.
TCGACGCTCGGGACCTTCATAGCTACGTCGGCCCGGTTTCGTTTGACCGTATAGAAGTACGATAAGCAATCTTGCAAGCCTGGAAATTTTATTCTAACGGTTGCTTGCTCTTAGGTGTCGAATATTTCCGACGCGGGCTACCTAGGAATGCCACACACTATTGATTATATCGGACATCTACTGAAGAAACCTGATGAAAACCCCCATGCCACTCTGGTAGTTCTGTTTCTCAACGCTGTGGATGAGATATTCGACGACGACGAGAAACGCAAGGTGTTCTTGTCTGAGATGAAGCAAGTGTGCAAGTACTTGCCTCCGCAGCCGCCGAACGGAAATTACGATGCCAACATCATCGTCAGCGACATTGCATCGCAACAAGTCCGCGACGTTGATAAGTACTTTGATAGGTTCGTCGGAGAAGTCGTGGCTTCCATCTTTGTCTGAGTGTTCTCTTTTGACAAATAGTTTAGGTACACGAAACTTCATAATTTTGCCCTTATCACCGACATGTCGGATATGGAGTTCAAGAATCGAAATACGATCATCGAGCCGTGGCCGCTAAGATTGAAGAAGAAACCCCATCAGCGGGGAGCTAAGGAGGAATTCGCTACCTTGCTGTCATCTGGTCATTCGGGCTGCGAGCGATACATGGAATGGAGGCTCAAACTGGAATGATCGCAAATATGTTAATTGACATACACGACCTGGAAGTGTAAGGGGGTAAGAATGTTGTGTCGACTCGGGCTTCTCCTTGTTATCAAGCTAAGGTATTTAATACGTTCGAATTTATATTCTTCTCGGCGAATTCATTCGTGATGATGTTTCACCAATCGGATGTACCCACGTTCTATGTCGGGCAGCAATGCTACATAATTTGAGTCCAGCTCGGCACCGAAGAGGCCGAACTGTGAGAATGATGATTTATATTAGCCAGGTACCTACCTAACCACGATGTGTTATTGAAAATGATAGTACTCGTATCACAAGTTTGGAAACATTGGTGATAGTCAATTCTATCTCATCTAGAGTTTGCATCCGTATCATATTGTCTATTCCATTCACTTCCAATGTACCTATTCACTTGGAGACTGGAAACCACCTTCTGTCCAACTTAAGTCGTATCTGCCTTAGTCACAATCATGCACCTGTATAAAGAGATCATGCCTTTCTTGGCTATTGTACTCATATCACTTTCATCCGTCTTTGCGTCATTAGCAGAAACATCGGCACTATTAGCATCAACTCGAACCCTACCAGACAAACAAGAAGCCATAAAATATCGTTACAACAGTGGAAATTATACTATCATGAAACGGCAGATGTCGGAGGGGTCATCCTGCGAAGGATCCGAGGGCCAGTGGAATTGTCTAACAGACCGCTGGCAGCGCTGCGCATCGGGTCAGTGGAGCGAAGTGATGGACTGTGCCGAGGGCACGATGTGCACGCCCGCCGGGCTAACCAACAACTTCAACGTGCAGTTTTCGAATGGGGCTGCTGGGACGGCAGCGACAAGTGATAGCACACCGAGGTTCAGGGTCAATCCTATATATAGGCTGTTTTTCGTATCTTAGGGGGTAAAGCTTTGCCGTCGGTCTTGCTGCATATTGTCGAAGCAACTAATGCGAGACCCTATCAACATTGCGTACCATCCATTTTTCTGCAGATTTTCCATTACTACCAAGCAAGATATATCCAATACATCATATGAGAGTGTGTTGCCTCGTGGATTGTATTCCTCCAGAAAGTCGTCATTTTAAGCGTTGTCCGGCTTTCGTGCCAACACCACACGCTGGGGTAGGTAGGCATGAATCGATCTAGAGCGTAATTCTTTGCGGTAGGCTGCAAGAAACACCTGCATTTCCTCCAAAGAACGTCCCAGTACTGTATTCCACATGAACATGACGAATCCTTAATCGTGATTAGCAACAAAGCAAATTGATAGCTCCTAGTCTCTCGCTCACCTTCCAAATCCTGCTCGAGGGTGTATTGGGCCCATTGCCCAATTTCTTTCAACGTCGGGTTGGCTGGCCACCCGCCCATTGGCACCTGAGATGTAACGAGAATTATGAGCAACCCAGTTCTAAGGAGTCGCACAAGCTTCAAGGGTTGGGCTGCCCTGAAGTCGATTCGACATAGGACATAGCTGACGTACCTTGATGTCTTTAACAGTGATATCAACAAAGCCAGCATCTTCAATTCCTTTTCTCTGCGTGTCGTCGGAGATAATAGTGAACGAGCGGCCTAGCTTCTTCCCGCCTTCGGTAAATAAATCACGCCAAATGTACATAGCCGAGTCGGGTTTTAGAGTGCCATCGTCGCTACGGTAATCGGCTTCGACTTCAAAACTCTCGATCCAGCCGCCCGGTTTGAGCGCTGCGTAAGCCTGCCTGTATAAATTCGACCAGTCTGACACGCCACCAACAAGGTACCTTATATGTATATAATCAAAACTGCCAGGTGTGTACGTCCACGGCTGCTCTGCATCGTCGATTTCGAACTTCACGTTAGGTGGACACCACGATGGCTGGATTGGAGACAGGTCCGTCCCAATGACCTCACAGTTGGGAAATTCATCCCCCATATCACTATTAGCATGTTAGTTTCCGGACCATGTTGCAGTGCCGAACAGTTTAGTTACATTGCCCATAGACCTGTCCAGGTTAGTTAGTGTAGATTCGGAAACACCAAAGCCATTGTCAGCAATCACCTGTTCCAGTACCAATATCAAGTACTTTCTATATAACATCAGCTATGCCTCCAATAAGAATGTTACAAGCGCATACTTGTATGTCATCCTTCAAAGGCGCTAGGTAGAGCTTGCCGCCGAGACATAGAGTCAAAAAATGGTGGCTAAAAAGGCATTAGTTCAGATACATGAAGATGAATGTTGTCTGAAGTGCCTGTAACTCACTTCATGTCCATAGCCTCGTTTTGCCGCTCGTCGTTCGGGCCCCAATACTTATCGGCCCCATGTCGATCGGCATGGTATGTACGGCCATTAAGCGTACGATACTCTAGGATACTCTCGGTCAACGACGCTGTGGAGCTTGCACTGTTACGACCTGTTAGATTCATATACGTCATGGTATACACATGTTGATGCCAGCTCTTAAAAGAGCTTAGTCATCACGGAACGGTGTCTCATACTTGTCGCCCTCCCCTAGGGCTGAGTCTGTATCATCGAAATCGTCCTCCTCCTTGCGGATGTTAGTCAATCAGATGCATCACGGCTTTCTCAAGGCCCAGAGCTGAGGATTAAGCCGGCGTCCTTACTTGCTGAGGGGCCGCCTCAATTGGAGCCTCTGTCGCCCCCGGCACGACGGCTGAGCTAGTTGCTCCAATGGCAGTCTCCGCGGTTGGATCGGATGATGCAGGTGCCTCAGCAGCAGCAGGATCAGGGTACTCGTGGGTGGCCATATTGCGAGACTACCTAATCAGCGAGGATCTTCGATGAATGCCACAAATACTTAGAAGAGGAGAAGTGGATAGTTGGAACTGGACCTATAGTTCTAGGTAGCAAGGGGGATGACATCGAATTAAGAAGTTAGATCAAGGGGTCCACATGGCACGACGAGAGAGGATGACCGATTTATCGCTAGTCGAGTCTAGACTGGCCTTATTGATTCGTAGCCAAGAGACGAATGGGTGTTGGTGGTTAGTTTAGGAAGGTTATTATTGATCGACTATGCAGGATCACGTGAAATCTCGAAGGTATTCTGCCGTTTGTTCAGGAAGACAGGAAATAGGAGCATGAGAAATATCACTTGTATAGTTTCTTCGATAGGTTAATTTCTTGTGGTTCACTACCGCGGAACCTACCATCGCCTTCTCAAGCTGATTGAAAATTATAGGTACAACGGCGCAGATGCAGTCCTGACAACGGGAGTGAAGTTTTAGAAGCTTGCCGGATCATTACGAGCCACCGATATATAGGCAATGCCCGGTTAGCATCGCATAGGGATGCTTCGCGCGGCGAGATATATTCCTAATCTGGCCGGGCGAGAGGGTGTATGCCTTGATCGGACTTCGGCATCGGAGACTAGTGGTTATAACCGATACCAGTTCTGGCCGTACTGTAGGTACTACACATGGCTTCAGGTTAGCATTTTGCCATTATGCGTATATCGAATATAGCGTTCAAGACCAACGCGGACATGTAGAGTTAAAGTGGCCGAAGAAGGGAAAGTGTGGCTAGTTCGAATAAACTCAACGGATGTGTTTGCTTCTATTGCATTCTACCTAACCGCAGGTACGTAGCACTCCGAAGATCAATAAAATTGAAGAATCCACCGTGATAACACAAGTTTGCCCATACTCAGGCAACCATATGTAGCCGAGTTTGTGACAGTTACTACCCGCCAGTCTGGTACTTAGAGGAAGCGCGATCATGGAAAGCAACGCCCTCGCAGTCTTCACCGGTAAGGCATTTCATTTCACGCATCACTCTGTGCGACGAGCCTTCCCACAACCATGTACTTGCTGAGGAACCTTTCTTCCCATCCCTGCAAGCTCTCCATCTCCTCAGGCCCGAGACCGTCTAGCTTATCTAGGGGCCCATCGAGATCCTTGGTCAGCATTTCTTCGTCGAAGCTGTGACAGGCCAGGCCACGGCTAGCATCGCGGCCGGCGAAGTTCTCGTAGGGGCCGCCGGGTCCATAAAAGTTGCGACCACTCGTGACGTCGAAGATGCGGCCCCGCACTGCCAGATATACGGGCATGCCATTTAGTCCGTTGTAAGGTAGTAGTGTGCGTGGGGTGAAGATCTTGAAGACAACGGCGGGCGACTCGCGTGGCAGCGCTGCCGGGGGCGAGGGCTTGTACATGAGATACGTCGTGTAGAGCGTGATAGCGATGAGAATTATGTTTAACGGCGTAACAAAACCGGTGCTAGAGATGGTCCTCTGTTAGCCAGCCGGATATTCCGGAGCTACGGAATAGAGAACGCACTATATGGTAGGGTCCTTTGCAGCCTCTTGGGCTACGCGCTGGTTGACGTATTCCATGTCGAGAATAGCTTCAACAGCCTTTTACTTATTACTCGTGTTGATATAAGCAGAGGCGGGGGTGGTGGAAAGATATGTCGTGTTAAAACTACGAGTAGAAGGATAAGTTCATGTATGTTGGTCGGAAACCTCAGGTGGGGTAGATACTCAGGTATGTAGGTACCTACCTAAGGTAAGCTCCGAGCATCCGGTAAGTGGCCCAAGCTTCTCCTCCTTAATGCTCCCCAAGATAAAAAATAAAGCACCTCGTCACATCTCCATCAAGAAAGACATGAATAAAACTGACTGGAAGAACTATCGTCTATAATCTTAATGTGATTCTTGTACTCCTGAAGCTCTCCGTCATTATAGGTCTATTGCACTTGCGTGTACCCAGAGGTTCGACCGTCGGTGCTCCTGCTGTGCTACGGGGGTTCAAGCAAACCTAGAACTCGTTCTTGCAGTCAGCCTTGCTGGTGTTTTAAGTTTCCATATCCCATGTAACATCCATAAAGGTAAAGAAAATTCGAACCTTTTATTTTTATTTTTACAATAACATATCAATTCAAACCTTCGGCAGCAATGGGCTCATCTCATACTTCAACGCTCACCGACAATTGGACAAAGTCCTAGGACCGGGACCTTGGCTCATTAAAATGAGCGTTTCTCCTATCTTTGTTTCATTTCATTTCATTTCCCCACGTGTCGCATCGTATCGTGCTGTGTTGTGTTGCAATCCCCCTCCCGCCCAGTCAGCCAGTGCGGCTCAGCCTCTGCCAATTGCGTACATGGATGTACCTAATCCACGCCGCAGACGCTTTAACCCCGATTCTCAGCTGTAGCCTGGCGATCAATTGGAACAAACATCCCAGGCTCCAACAACCTGTCCGCTCTTTTGCTAGCTTTGTCAAGTGTCTGTATGAAATCTTACTGTCTTACACCGAAGACTCCTTTCTTGTTTTTCTCTCCCCTCCCTGCCCTTCGTTTTCTCATTATTTTACGTAGACCAATCGCTCATATTCCGGCTATCGGTATCGGTTTTCACGGCCGTTGTTTTTATATCAAGTAATTGCACAATAATATAATCCATACCATGATCTAAGAAGGGCACGTGGACAAAATCCCTACCATGTTGCGACGGTTCATCCGTCCCGCACGACGGTTGCCAGTCTGGCTCCTGCTCTCCGTCGCTGCACCTTTCATTTTCGAAATCATCCTACATCTATGGCGGTATAACGTGCCGCGGCCGGCCAGCGAGCTCGATACTCCCTTTTTCACATCGTGCCAGGAGCCCGATGTTAGCGCAAAACGAGAGAATGCCGTTCTGGTAATGCTTGCACGGAATCACGAACTCGAAAAGGCCAACAGGACGATAACATCTATTGAGAAACACTTCAACAGGTGGTTCAACTACCCCATCTTGTTTCTAAACGACGACGAATGGAACCCAAGGTTCATTGAGGTGCTCAATAAGACGGCACGAGGATTAGCTACCTTTGAGGTCATACCGCGCGACCAATGGACGTTTCCTGAAGGGGTAGACGTGGATGCGGCGAAGCAGAACATTAAAGAGCAGGGCGAGAGGGGGATTCCACATGCCGGTGAGGAAGGATATCACCACATGTGCCGCTTTTATTCGGGGTAAGTTTGCGTCACGCCTGGCGGGTAGCAGTGGGATACAGCGCCATATCCAACAAGGGGAACCAGCGGAACTAATAATAAGTAACAGCAAATTCTACCTACTCGACGTACTCAAGAAGTACAAATGGTATTGGCGACTAGAACCCGATGTTGACTTCACCTGCGCCATTACATATGATCCATTCGTGCAAATGGCACGGCATAAGAAGGTGTATGGATTTACGATCGCGTTATGGGAAGTGGGGAAGTCCTGTCCAGGTTTGTTTCGCTCGACAGCCGATTGGAAAGAAATGATGGGAATTCCTACCAACAACCTATGGAAGGCCATGATATCGGCCTCGTGGATGCCATTCCCGTTCCGGCGGTTTATGAGCTGGCTGCCGTACCGCGATGCCTACGGTGACGAGTGGAGTCTGTGCCATTACTGGAGCAACTTTGAGATCGCAGATATGGATTTCTTCCGAACGAGGGCGTATCAGGATTACTTCGATTATCTTGATAAAAAAGGCGGCTTCTACTTCGAACGAGTAAGTCTCTCCAGCACTATAACATATTCTTCTAAATGCATCGGTTATCTAACCACCTCACAGTGGGGTGATGCAGCTGTGCACTCTCTCGCGGTAGCAATGCTCGTAGACCCGCGAAAAGTACACCACTTCGAAGATTTCGGATATAGGCACGATCTCCTGTATCAGTGCCCGGCCAATGCGCCGGGTGGGCAGCTACCTGACTCCTCACTTCTAGGGAGCGGGACCTGGGCACCGGAGATGGATAACGGCATCGGCTGTCGTTGCGAATGCGACGGACGGACGACGAGGAACCACCCTGGCTACTGTCTCAACAAGTTAAAGCAGCCGACCACCATAAAGAGGCCATGGTTGACGTGGTTCCTATAGTTTGGGGCTGCTACGATTGGCTTTTTAGCTGTATATGCCTCGTGTTACAACTTATTCGCCTATCTCAGAAAAGCCACAAGTCGGATTGGGCACAGTTATTGGTAAAGCATAGCCTTGGCGCTCGCGGTGCTTCTGTTGCGCGTGTACATATACATATATAATACCATTGCATACATAAAGGGAAAGGGACAAGGAGTACTGATACCACGGACCGGGTGTTTTCATAGACATGGGGAAATCCCAGGCGATCGAGCATAGGAATAGGGAAAATTCGAAAACAAAAGAATAGGAATTTCAACTAAGCGTTCGCCAACAGCGTATTCATATGTAGTTCATGGCTTCTCGCCGAGTATATAGGTATTGCATGTACAATGAATCCAAGGCTGCAGCGTGCCAATTGACGCACTATACATGAACAATCCTCTCGGGCAATGTAATTAAATCACTACCTATGCAGTAGATGAGCATCTCGGGTGACTTCAAAGGGACCGTGCTTATTTGATTCCATGGCTGAGCTCTTTCGTTCCCGGACTTTTTTAAATTCCAAATACGTGCATGATAATGAGATTATAAGTACCTATACACACGATTCGATTAGATAGTTTGGTGTATATCCTATAGGACACAGCATTTAGGAGGCGATCGTTGCCTCCCGAGTATCTATAAGCGTACCGAGTCTACAAAAACGCCCGCAATGCAACCACGACGCCAACACGTTACACGGAGATAAGATTTGGCGCGTGCCGTATTCCAATCTCGCCGTTCCCATAGCAAGGAAGCCGTCACCTCCTAAAGCGAAATATGAAGCTTTCTTTCGAACCCCGGGGATGCCCCTTAGCTGAGTCGCGATTTCTAGTCGCTATCCTCGTATTTGGGACCCTGGATATTATGATTATGGTAATCAGGAAGCAGGATATCATCGATTTCCGGACCAGTAACTGTCATATTACGGATCCACTCGGTCTCGACGCGGAAGAAGATCCAGACCCAGCGGCGGAAGACCTCGAGCAGTTCGATGACGAAAATGGAGCCCTCCCAGTCGGCGATGCGGCCCAGGTGCGGGCTCAGCTTCAGACTCCACGTGCACCGCAGTAGCAGGTCCAATGCGATGACAAGATAATACAAGGCCGGAGGGCCAACGAGTATGCGCCGGCGTAGGCCGAATGCTTTTAGGTCGGGCGCATTTCGCATCTTATTATCAAACAGCGTCAGGTCCCAATCCTTAGCTACGTCCCAGTAGAAGCTGTATAACGAGTTGACAGCGCAAGCGACGATCCAGGCCTGGTAATAATGAACCGGTGGTGGCTGTCCGCCCGTCGAGTTTCGTTGTAGAGCGCTGAAGACGATGACGGGAAATGCCGTGGCGTACTTGAGCGCGTTGGCTAAGTGCTGTCCGCCCCAGCCCGTGGCCTCTGTGATGCGCCCGCGGCGCACACGGCCGTACTCTATGAGGCATTGCCTCAACCGGATCAGCGACGGCACCGCCATGACCAAAGGTACGACAACAGCACCTCCACAGCCGCGATCCGGTCGTGCCGTCGCACCTCCTTCGCTCCTGAAGAACATGCATAACGCGACATACAGATCCGCCAGGACCTTGGCGTAACTCGTCAACACATCAGCCAGCAGGATATCTCCAAACTTGCCGTCCTTGGCCTCGGCAATACCACCAATGGAGATGCGTTTCAGGGTAGACCGGAGGCGAGTACGGCCACCGTGCGAGAGGTTCTTGAAGACGGGTAAGACGATGAGCAGCCCGAGGAGCACGGCGAGGTACATGAGCGGCAGCCAGTCCCAGGCGAGCACGAGTTCCGGGTTGCGGTGGGTGAAGAGCCAGAAGATGAGCAGGGCGAAGACGAATATGGAAGATAGCACGGTCGCGAGCCGATAGGTAGAGAGGTGATGCGTCGGATGGTGCGGCGAGGGCCGGCCTGGATATCGGATCAGGGAGGGCACGTCGACGCCGATAAGGTAGAGGTAGTGTAGGTTGATGCCCCAGGCCCATACCGCTGTTTGGGAGTCAATTCTAGGTAAGCATTTATATATCTACGAATATATATATGTATATATATATGTATCATGATATGAGCAGTAGTAAAGCGACCAACCTAGCACAATTATAAAAGCCACGCGGTACGGCAAGGGAAAGGTCAAGCTAAAGGAGTCGAGCTCTGGCTCGACTGCTGGATCACCGTCCATGGTCTGGGAATCTCCGATGCCACATCGAGGCCTACGTGCTGATGTGCATACAAGAGTACTCGAGAGTGTTCTTGAATTGTTTAATCAAGTTTCGTTGTGCGAATCTCGAGAAAAGGCGACAGATTGTGAAGCGACAGTGTCCTTTTTTTGTGTGTGGGTGTAGAATACGTATGTAGATACTTACTATATGTACATGTTTAGGTAACCTGGTAACGTCTAAAAATGAAATTTAGGTACTGCCGACGTCACGCTAGGCACGCTACCTGGCAGGTACAACTAGGCCCTGCAGATCCCTGCCAACGTTAAAAACGGCCCCATTGGTCTATCCCATCTCAATAATTCAATCGCCGAGGTTCAATCCAAAGCTTCCAGTTAAACTTTCCATCTTCATCTCATACTCACCAACGTCCAAATAAGCCAAACCAAACCAAACCAAACCATATCTTCGAAAATACCACATCTTCCTTTCGTGTGCCGTCTCGACTTCAAATCGTATAGCGACCAACTTCAAACTACAAAACCGCCGCAACGATGGCAACGGAACCCCCACCGCCAGCATCCAGCGGTGCCTCTCCGTCTTTGTCCCCGTCCACCTCCCCATCTCCGTTGTCTTCCTCTCCCTACCCGTACGCCTTCGCACCCGACATAATCCGAGCGCATCAAAAGGATGCATACTTCCAGGGGCTCCTCACCAACCAAATAACGGACCTACACCGACGGCTCCTCGGCGCCCGGTCCGCCCACGCCTGGGCTACCGAGTCGCGCACCCTCGCCGACCTGATGTACCTGAGCCTGACGACCCTGCTCGGGAACCGCACGTTGGGCGAAGAATACTGTGGCCTGGTACAAGTCGAAGCCGACACCTCGTCGCTACCCGCCTTGCCGCGCCGCGCCGCCTACATCGCCGGCAGCATCCTATTCCCGTACGGGCTCGCGCGTGTCCTACCCCGGATCCGGGCCCGGATACGCACGCGGCTACAGCAGAACCTAGGCCTTACAGCGACTGAGGACATGCAAGACGGAGAGGAGACCACGCCGGCGAAGCTAAGAACGCGGCGGTCCTGGTCCTATAAGCTGCAGTCCTATTTGCTCGCAAACCTGTCTTCTATAACCTCTCCAGCGCCTGTCCACGCTTTAAGTCTGGTTCTATTCTACTTCAGCGGATCGTACTACGAGCTCGCGAAGAGGTTGTCGGGGCTGCGCTACATCTTCACGCACAAGGTCGGCGAATCGACCGACCGCGCCGGCTACGAGCTCCTCGGCGTGCTGCTCGTCGTGCAGATGGCGGTCCAGGGGTACCTACACCTCCAGTCGACGCTCACCTCGCTCTCGCCCCACGAGCAATCGGAACGCACCAGCCGGACCGGCGCCGGCGGCAACTTCACCGTCTCCCTCGACGCCAACGCCTACACGTCCAACAACTCTCTGCTCCCCACCCCCAGCTCCAGTTCGCCGCAAACGCGCATCGACCTGAACCTCGCAACGCACACGCCCGCCCCGCCTAGCAACGAGGCGCGCTACGACCTATCGGACGAGAAGAAGATGGGCTGGATCAAGGGCGCCCAGCAGCGCAAGTGCACGCTGTGTCTCGAAGAACTCAAAGACCCGGCCGCCACGCAGTGCGGTCACGTTTTCTGCTGGACTTGCATCGGTGACTGGGTTCGTGAGAAACCCGAGTGCCCGCTGTGCCGGCGCGAGGCGTTGGTCCAACATATACTGCCACTGCGTGCAATTTGATATCAACGTTTGGCTGGTGCAGACAGCCACGGCCGTTGGGCTTATGGAGGTGCGTACATACATGAAGTAATTAGATACACCATAGACAGAGAAGAGCAAAGCATCACAATACCAGCATTATAAAGACAGATGTGACTACCATAATGTAATCCATTTTACGAATTACGTGTAAGATACCTATAATAACCCAAGTACCTCGAGTAGGTAAGGTAAGGTATGCTCTATGCGATTGAAAATTCAGTACATGGTCTCCTCCACAACATAGGGGAGCGTGCCTCCCGACTAAAGCAATTCCAAAGGACCTCCCAGAAATGCAAAGCGTTGGTTGACACACCAATACAGAAGTAAAACCCCATTATGCCACACAACCATACACATACATACACATTCGAACCTCTTCTAAATGACGAGGCTTCAAGACCAGCTCAGAAGCAAAATGCTTTCTTTCCGTGCGCCGCCACATCCAACCGCCCAACCGCCCAACAGACCCCAGGTCGAGTCTGTCTCCCGTTCGACATATCCCTCGCCTAGGTGTAGGTATCATCCCAGTAGTTCCCCGTAAAAAGCACATGCGACCCGTATCAAAAACGCCCTTCCCTTTCCCCTTCTCCTACAATCTCACATTAGGTAGTGCCACCTAGTCTTCAATCGAAAACAGCACGATCTCGCCCTGCTCGTTACGACGCATCCGCAACGACCGCCAGAGCTCCTTCTCCTCCGACACCTTACCCAGGCTGGTGCCGGACTCCGACCGCTCGCGGTGGTATCTCTTCAAGGCCTTGTTCACGCTGCAGCCCCGCTCGCTCTCGGGTCCCTTGTTGCAAAGGCTTAGGAAGAGGTCGGACCGTGGTCTGTAAAGGATCATCTGGCCAGACTCCCCGTCTTTCCCGTCACTTGACTTCGGGCGGTACTCGATCAACTTGGGAGCCTTGTCGGAATTCGATCGACGATGTCGAGACTTCTTTTCCTTCTTCTCCTTATCCGATGAATGCTTCCGCTTCTTGGACACCTTCGACTTCGACGACCCTGATATGAAAGCCTTGAGTCCTCCGCTGAGAGTATCCGGCCGGCTGGATTTGGTAGGCTTCGAGGTTTTGGAATGCTTCTTCTTCTTGATGGGACTCGCTGGCGAGTGTTCTCCACCATCACCTCCGGAGTAATCCGGGGAGGGGGGAAATTGTGGTGGGCGCATGAGACGGTTGAGGCCACCGGTCAAGCCTGAGTGTAAAACAGGCGGCGCGTCGGTCATCGTTTCGTCACCGGGAGGCGCCTCGATGGCTAACGGTGCAGGGGTCTCAATGTGTGTCTCAATATGCAGACGTTTACGTTTCTTATCTTTCTTTACCCCATTATCAACATCCTTCGTCTTCTTTCGCTGGGCCTTTGGTGCCGGCGTCTCGAACTCGTTGGTGGGGACGACACCACCGCGGTATTGGAGCATTTCCTTGTCATCCACCATATATCCGGTCGGATCGACATAATCGTCCACATCCTGGTCAAATCGCACTAGCTGTCGGCCACCACTGGGCTGCTGCGGCATGGGGTCATTGAAATATTGCAGGTTGACATTGGACACATTAGGAGTATGGTCAACCAAGAAGTCAAAAACGTTCACATTGGGATCATCGTCGACAGCGACGGCGGGTGGAGGAGTAGGTGCTTCCGGCGGGAAATTGGCCGCGGTGTTGCCATGTTCATCTTCGTAGATTTGATACTGCCGGTAGTCTTCAAACTCCTCCGTGACGTCTTCGACATATGCGTTGTGCGCCATAGCGTTAGGCCTGCTGGAGGGTTCGGCACCGTTAGATTTTTGTCGCTTCGGTTTATATAGTGAGCCTTGGTATTTCTGTTCTTCTGTCATACAACTCTAATCGCAAATTGTCAGATTACCTTCGCACGCAAAATCTCACGGATCGGCAACCTACAGTATGCGCGCGGTACTCTGTCCCGGGAAAGTAGACCATACAATCAATGCAGGTGAAGGTAGCGCCGTGGCAACGATTTCTGTGTGGGTCGAGTTTCTTTTTGGTTAAAACATCACCACAGGCCTGTGGGGAGAGAAGATTAAGTTAGATGGTGGAAAAAAAAAGTAAGTACACGGTAAATGACTGTCGTTAAAGAGATGCGAAGAAGGATATGGGGTACGCAATTGGGCTTCAGGGGGCGTGTGTTTTATCTGGTTGGAGGGGCAGAGGGGTGCAAGAGATCAGGAGACAAGAAGGGGCAAAGCGATTCTAATATTATGGGGAAGATATAAGCAGGGGTCGAGTGGGTGGGTGTGAAGGATGATGGATGGTCAATGCCAAGGTAATGTATTGGATGTATTGGTTGTGTATGGTGATCAGAGGAATGGCGCGAGGGATCTGAAGGGGGTGGAAGGGAATAACGCAACGCGAAGCGTCGTGTATTGCTCAAAAGGGACACCTTTAGGCGTGATGGGCAGAGAAGAGGCGCCGTGATGTCAGGCACCTTGGGTTTAAATTATTATGCAATTGGAATTGGGAAATATTACCTCACACGAGAAGGACACCATGTTTCTGAATGGTCCAAAAGTGATGTGCTGTCGGATATGCCAGATGCTGATTGGCGCGCAGCTGCACGATTTCTTGCGTGTCTCTCACTATGAGTGGTGGAGAGATAAATTTGTTGATGTTTTCTGTTTTTGTCTTCCTTTCCTTTTTTTTTTCTGCAGAAGGCCGGCAGTGTCTGCTAAAAAAGGCGAAGTCTGATATGAAACCGGATGCTGATAGGACGAGAAAAAAATAGCAAATAGGTATGTAGATTGTAAAATTCCAAAATAGGCGAGTATTCTTCACTGGTATGATAGGATTACTAGTGTTTTTCTTTCCAAGGGAGTTGACGTGTTGGAATGATGAGCTTCGAATAGTTCGTCTAATTACTGAGCTTGCTGAGCACAAGTGCGTCGTGGTAGGAATTTCGACTCACGCACAATCGGACAATCGTGAGACCTTTGGCGCTGCTAGATCACAATAGAAATAGACGCAGAGCTGAAAATCCCCGAGTGTCAAAGTCCAAACAGGGGCGAAGTCACCCGCTCGTTGCTCGTTGGTTTCCGAAGGTTAGGGCTCTCTTTTATTAATAGAACAGGGAAAGATGTCCTGTCCGGGGTAAGTGTTGCGGGCTGACGATAGAACCTGGGTAAAGGAATTGAAGGAATCAGAGGCGTAGTTGGCAAGATAAATTAAAGTCGAAGAGGTTCAAAATTTCATAGATAAGGTAAGTAAGTATCTAGACGAATTATGAGAAGACCAACTGAGCGGCTCTGTCTTGTGACTGGACAATTGGGTGGCCTGAGACCTGGTGATGATATTTTTTCAGTAGAATTGGGTGTGCAAAAAATGCATTGAAGTTTTTCGCGTTGGGCGCCTTTGCGTTATGCGCGCGGGTCCTCAATGGGGGGTCACGAAGACTGGAAGGGTACAATGTGCGACACCCCTGAGGACGATCGTCCAAAAAAACAAGCATGCTGATTCGTTTGTCCGATATCCGAGTGGATATGGTCCTGTTCTAGAAAGGCTCCGTCCCTTTACGGCGTAGAACCGACGACCATCCCCTCTGCCCTTTCAGATTTCAGTCCCTTCGAGCGTCAGTAATACGAACGAGGTAGGTAGCGTCTCGAATCCATGTTTCAGTGCCTCAGTTCGCTAGTGGCAGTCCTTGAAGATCGACACGTCCCTAATCCGTGGTTCGTAGCATCCATTACTATGTATGATAATGAATGATCTGACTAAGAAGCAGTACGTACAGCTAATGAAGACATAAAAGTGGACAAGATAATAGCATCAATTGCATCGACACGGGCAGACGGGCTGACGGGTCAGACCAAGACCTGCCAGGACGGAATTTCAGCTCTCGGCCAACGGTAGGGGATTTCGCGCTACCTTGTATTGTGTGCCGGCTTCAAACTAATAATGTGATGATGATGATTCGGTCTCGTGGTCTCATTGACCAAGGACTTACATACGTCTACCATAGTCAGCATAGTGTACATATTCGGCCCCAGGGCAAAATGAAAGCAAGTAATAAAAGTGAATCGCCTTAAGACTATTGGTGAGCCAAGCACAGAAACCAAGGAAGGATGTGCTACATTTGCATGTGCATAGGTCTGGTAATTGTATGCGAAAGATCTGGCACACAGTACCAGGAAAAAGGTGACGAAATGAATTCTACCAGCGGGTTAAAATGGCTGTTCAACCCGAAACCTAAAAAGGGTGAGGATGAGCTAGGTTGGAGCTAGTTGGAAAACAGTTAGGCAGTTGCTAGCTAGTCCCAGAGAAGCTTAACTATGGCTCGCGGGTGTTTGAGGATTTTCCAACTGGCTGTTTTCTTCACTGAACATTCATTACCTCAGATCGAATCCATTCCTACCATGTATGTACATGCCCTTGCTAAGAGATTCATTCACTCCATTTCAGATCCACCAGGTACTACTATGTATCCTCACGAGTTAAGCAAAAGCCCACCCAGCTCCCCACAACAACATATGCAGGCCGGTCCTCCTCCTATTATGGTGTTTCATGTTATTTGGCCAGCATAACCAAGCACAATTAATAGCTAATAATTATTTCTTCTTCCACTTCCCTCTACTTGTTGAAGAATTTCCTGCTTGGGTTGGGCCATGTCTCCTTCAGGAGCATCATCGTCACATCTAAGCTATCTGGAGCAGACCGTCTCGCTCCTCAGCACCGTGGCCGCCTACATGCGTTTGCCAGCTTTGGCCTCCACGGTATGCCTTCACGCTCATCCTCTTTCAGGTCAACATCGTCTTCCACTTCCACTTCGGTCTTCGCCCGAGCATGTCGACACACGCAAATCGCCATTGCCAGACAATGCCGAGCCGCAGCCGAGCTAACAAGTGTTACCCAGGGTGTTGCCGCCGTCCTAACCACCCTACTGTACTTCAAGCAAAAGTGAGCAATCCATCCCACCCCCCTCCCCTTCTACTATGTACAGAGAAACTAACCACCCTTGCCCCCCACCTTGCAGAGCCTTGATCTACCCGTCTCACATGCCCCCGAATGCTCGAACCGAAGTACCGAGACCTTCGCAGTTTGGCATCAAAGATTTCGAAGAACTAGTTATTCCGACCAACGATGGCGAGAAGCTGTCGGCCTTCTACATTCGCGGCCCCAGAGGCGGCCGCAATTCCAAGTGTACTATAGTAATGTTTCATGGCAATGCTGGCAATATCGGGCATCGACTACCCATTGCACGCATGCTCATTAATTATATCGGCTGCAATGTCTTCATGCTCGAATATCGAGGCTACGGTCTATCAACCGGCGAGCCAGACGAGAAAGGCATCACAATCGATGCGCAGACGGCCCTCGAGTATCTGCGAAACCGAGCCGAAACTAGCAAGCATAAACTCGTCATCTACGGCCAGAGTTTAGGAGGGGCCGTCAGTATCAAGCTAGTATCCAAGAACCAGCATGCAGGAGACATTGTAGGCTTGATCCTCGAAAACACGTTTTTGTCGATGCGATCTTTAATCCCATCCGTCATCCCTCCGGCCAAATACTTGACCATGCTATGTCACCAGGTCTGGCCAAGCGAGTCTATGCTACCATCCATTACCGAAGTCCCGATCCTGTTCTTGAGCGGCCTTCAGGACGAGATTGTCCCGTAAGTGGATTTTTTTTACTTTCCTCCAACCACATAAGAGAGACGGCACCTATGATGATTTCAAACAACCATCCACAAAACATGAGCTCGCTTTTCGAGCACAGATTTAAACACTGTTTCCTGATACCACGCTCTTCTCTTTTTTGCTAAGCTTGGCATATTTTACCTGTAAGGGTTCGGCTCATTCGGTCACTAATGTCAACTGTCTCAGGCCTTCTCACATGAGGAAGCTTTACGAAATAGCTACCACGCCCACCAAGGTTTGGAAGCCATTACCTGGGGGTGACCACAACTCCAGCGTTCTGGAGGAGGGATATTTCGAGGCCATATCGGACTTTGTGTCTAACATTGCCGGGGACGAGAAGTCATGAAATCCCCTGTTGACGGAAAACACAGATTTGTACATTGGACGACCAACTTAGGATGAGTGCCGGATTCGTCACACCTTTACCTTTTTACCCTGTGAGATACCCCACCCTCGCGTCGGATTACGTGACGGGCCTTACCTATAGAATATAGTATATTGTTTATTGGAACTTTCGAGAAATGGTTAGCATTGCCCAGCTATATAGCAAGGTTCCACAATGCATTGTGATTGAAAACGGTTTGCACTCCTAGGTTCCGATTCAAGGCGCCCATGAAACACGCGGCTAAATGTTACGACTTCCTCTTTTGCGCTCATCGAGTCTAGCTTAAACCACTTTATGCAGGTCCCTGCCGGCCCTTACGTGTCACCAATCAGCCGGGTTGCATAATCGGCCGACAACGTTACACCCGTTGACTATCAACTACCTAAGTACCTAACTGTAGCGTTCTATTCCTGTCGGTGAAAGGGGCTTCAGCTCTCGCAAATCGGTACGTTGAGTATACATGGGAGCACCGGCGAGGCCATTAAAGGATAGTTATATCACAAGTCAATGAGATTGACGAACCCTTTTTATCTGTAAAATATTATCATGTTTATACTAAGAGATGATTTCAACAGGTTCTAGGGCAGATTTAACTGCCCAAAGTTAGAGCTGCATACGGCACGGATACCCTTCAAGGATTGCATATAAGGATTATTTGGCCTTCCTTAGAACAACACGACTCTCTTCTCGGACCTGCGTAGTAGACCCAAGGTCTAGTTCATTATCAAAATACTTCATGTTCTTGTCAGATATCTTCACCTAATCAGATATATGAAGCACGATACAATGATACCGGATCCTATGTCATCCATTATTATCAGACCTGCTCAAGCACTAATTCAAATAATTAACGTTGTATGTTTGAGCATACATACCTACCTAGGTAGCTGATTATAAATCATAAATTTTACATGATTTATGGTCAGCTACCTATGTTTTTAACGAGTTCATTAAGAGCATTGCGTGGTGACTCATTCGAAGGATTCATTGTAATTAACAGTTGGTACTACATTATAATACGGCAACCAATCCCCCATTATGACAATTACCTAACTCTCATTCTTATGAATTCTTGATTTCAGAGTCATTCGCTTCGAATACCAGTCACCTCAACACACAGTCCACCAATACCTAGGTCCAATCGATTAAAAATATGGCTTTTCCATCCTTGAAGGAAGTCTACAAGAGCCCAGCACTTCCAACGGCAATCTGGAAGCTGGTACCTCACCAAAGTGGTCTCCTCCCTGTCGCCGCCGACCGAGGTGGACCCCTGAATGTCAGCTGGGAAGTCCACGGAGACGGGCCCATCAAGCTCATTGTAGGTATTGCTGCGCCCAAGGGCCCGGCTCCTTTTCCCCTTCCTTCGTTTCTAACAGATACCTACAGCTCATCGGCGGGATTGGAATCACAAAGTTTGACTGGCAACCGCAAACCTTGTATTTTGGCCACGAGCATGGGGCTAAGTATTCCGTGCTCGTCTTTGATAACCGCGGCGCTGGGGAGTCCGACAAGCCGTTGATGCGGTATAGCACGTCAGAGATGGCACGCGATTTGCTCGAGGTGATAGATCATCTTGGCTGGACTGCAGAACGCCAGCTTCATATATCTGGTGGTAGTAGTACGACTCAAAAATATTCTACACGGTTCATCCCTTAAGCTTTGATTGTTGACTCCCTTTCTTATAGTGGGCGGTATGATCGCGCAGGAGGTTGCTGTACTAGCACCAGGACGCATTGCTTCTCTAAATCTTCATTGCACTACCGCTAAGCTAGAGAATAATGGAACATTCATGGAGAAAATGAATCGTCTCGGGTCATTGCTGCCTAAGAGCTTCGAAACCGAGGTCCGATCATTGGCGATGAGCTGTTTTCCACGCGAGTGGTTGTTATCCCCAGACGATGCCGAGCTTCCTAACGAGAGTACGCCGAGGTGTGAGGTGCCGACCAACGGATACATGAAATTCGAAAGTAACTACGCGCGATTTGCTGCTCAGGAGATCCGCGTGCGGCGGAGCAAGTATGGGTTCCTCTTGCAAGCGGTCGCGGGCTTCTCCCACCAGAAAACTCCTGAACAGTTACGGGACATGGCGGATCGAGTTGGAAGGGAGAGGATCATGGTTCTTCATGGGACAGTTGATAAGATGATACCTGTAGACCAAGGCAGGAAGCTGATCGAGTATCTCAACCCTGGAAAAGCGCTGGTTGTCGAAGGGCTAGGCCACGGGCCGATTCGTCAACGGACAACGTGGTTTAATGAACTCCTAGAGGAAAGATGTTCACTAGGTGAGAACTTGAGTGGGCGTTGATGGTGGTTATATTGAGCGTAGTATTTTACTAATAATCATAAATAAAGAAAACAAGCTGTTAAGGTATATTTTATTAGCTACCTAAGTATCTGCATATCTGCTTGGTCTGGTCACATTTGGCGACAACAGCTGGAGATGATGTTCATTATTGGGCCTGTTGTTTCGAAGAAACCCCATATACAAACGCACCCAATACCCACTGAGCCTATGTAGTCTGCGTGGACTGATATGTCTTTTAATGGTAAGGTAGGTAGGTAGGTAGGGAGCTAGTGACTCGGCCACAAAAGAAGCCATCAAAATTATCATTGAATTCTGCCAATCTACGACTTCGACTCCCTGAACACGATAGGCCAGCACATGTCCCGGCACAATAGTTTTACCATGTACTTCCTGCTAAATATGTAAAACCGATAGGTTAAGTCCCAACGATGTCTTCGGGGCGGGTCGCTTCAAAGCTTCGGCATGTGTGTTTATTCGTCCAAGCAGCCCATGGCTCAAGATAAGTTAGAAAAATTCAAGATAGGTGAAAGGTAACAGGTTAGGTGGCAGTGGGTGCCGGTGATAAACTTGGATTCTTGTGGCGCCCTGGCGGGGTGAGCTGTGTCTCTCTAACAAAAAGACCCTGCCCAAATAGGTAGAATACCGACCGTACCTAGATACTGTACATCCCTAGCAGGAGATTTATATAGAAGCTTTCGTCCTTTCCCTCGTGTGATGTAAATTACGAACTCCGAACTCCTGTTTCGAATCACTTAAATGTCAAGGGGTAAGTTGTTGGATGAAAGTAGCTTTTCTTCCTTTGATTACTTCGACTGTTAGTTTCTGATGAGCCATTTGACTGCTATGGATGTCGACATTAGTGACAGTTGTATAGAGAATGTCGCATTTGGCTTCGCCCACGACTGCGCTGTTACTGACTTCGCGACTACCCAGTATGAATTCATCTTCTGGCTGTCGGTAGCGTCAGCAGCAGCATTGATAGCGCTCGCCGTACCCCGAATTCTCCACCTTTGCCGTTCCCCATCCATAACCCGCATTCCTATCGCTTTGCTAATCGCCAAGCTAATCGTCGGCCTCGGGTTTGCCGGTCTCCGTCTCGGTCTTCTTGTTATAGCCGTCCGACAAACAAACACTACACAGTCAATAGTCTCGACGGCGCTGGATTTCGCTGCGTCTGGCCTTATTGTTGTGCTGTCACCTCTCGAGCACTTTAAGTCAAAGCGCCCCTCAATAGTGATCTGCTCATATCTCTTTCTAGCTTTCGTCTACGACCTCACGCGTTGTCCATCGCTTTGGGCTGCTTCCGGTCATCTACATGAGAGCCATGTGACCATTAATGCATTGTTTACCGCCACCGTTGTTGCTGAGTTCGTGTTCCTGGTTTTGGAAAGTACACGGCGTAAGCACTGGATCGTCTGGGATGCTACCGGTCACAGCCCCGAGGAGACGAGTAGCATCTTCAGTCTAGGCTTGTACTCGTGGCTCAACCAGCTCCTATGGCGCGGTTACCACGAGACCTTGGCTATGCGCCATCTCTACCCGCTGGACCGCATTATTTCGATTGAGAGCGGAATATAGCCAGCTTATCTAACGAATCGACGGGAACTTCAACGTGGCAGCTAGCATTGTGGATCGTGAACTCGCTGAGCTCCTTCGTGTTGTTGCCTATATTTCCCAGGCTGGTTCTCCTCGGTTTCACTCTTTCCCAGCCCTTCTTCCTTCAGCGCCTGCTCAGCTTCCTGGCCTCGGATGAGACTGACTCGTCTACTTCTTCTGGACTTGTCGCAGTCACCGTCTTCATCTACTCTGGCATCGCCGTCTCCACTGCATTATATTGGTACTATCAGGAGCGCTTTCAGTCGCTGTTGCGCGCCTTCCTAATATCCGCCATCTATCGCAAGACAGCCACTGCCCCCCATGTAGGCGATGGTGACACCGCAGCTGTCACGCTCATGGGCGCGGATGTCGAGCGTGTCTATACGGGGCTGCGGCTTATACACGAGGTTTGGGCAAGTATTATTCAGATTGCGCTGGCCGCGTGGCTGCTATACCGCCAGCTCGGACTTGCTTTCTTGGCGCCGCTCGTTATTGTGGTATTTGGATTCGCCGGTTCATTTGCTTTATCTAGACATGCGGTTCGATACCAGACTGCCTGGATGGCTCGCGTACAATCACGTATAGGTGTTACCTCGGCTGTACTCTCAAATATCAAGGACCTACGAGTCTCGGGCATGACGAGTCCCGCTGCCGCCCTGGTGCATCACGAACGCGAAGATGAGATTCGGGTCGGTAAGCGTTCGCGTGTGCTGATCGCTATCAGTGCAAGTCTTAGCCAATTACCACAGGCTATAGCGCCAGCTTTGGCATTTGCCTTTGGGCCACGAGTGTTAGACGAGACGCGTGCTTATACGGCACTATCACTCCTAGCGTTACTGACCGCGCCGTTGATGATGGTCCTGCAAAGCATACCCATCATCGCCGCCTCTATCGCGTGCCTTAGAAGAATTAAGCTGTTTAATATCCGTGATGCTAGAGTAGATGGACGGCAGCTGAAACTTGCACGCGATCTTACCGAAAAGACGGAGATACCTAACGTGTGCCATGAACAGCCGTTTATTTCTATCCAAGACGGGGCTTTCTCATGGACGGCCGATCGTGTTACCCTCCAAAATATCAATCTAGACCTCCCCGAATCATCCATCACTTTCGTCGTTGGTCCTGTAGCAGCGGGCAAGTCCACGCTCTGCCGGGCACTTCTTGGAGAAGTGCCTTACATGCAGGGTCACGTAATGCTGGGATCAGACAAGCTGGGTTATTGTAGTCAAGTTCCGTTCTTGTTCAACGCTTCGATCATGGAGAATATTATCGGTTTCTCATCCTTTGATATAATTCGCTACACCGAAGTTCTACAAGCCACAATGCTGGTCGAGGACTTGAGGAGCTTCCCTTCAGGGGACAAGACCGTCATCGGCACCAAAGGCATCTCGCTCAGCGGAGGCCAGCGACAGCGAGTGTCGCTCGCACGGGCTCTTTATGGCGTAGCTGACATCTTGATTATTGATGACGTGTTTAGCGGCCTCGATGGGTTTACCCAGGAGCACGTATGCAAGTCCGTCTTCGGATCTGGCGGACTTCTACGGAGGCGTGGCACAACCGCTCTTATATGTACACACTCAATACGATTTCTACCAGTAGCGGACCACATCATCGTCCTCTCTGCGGACGGTACTATCGCAGATCAAGGCTGTTTCTCCGAGATTCAGGAAGATGAACAACGCGCTGGTCGCATTGGTCTTTCGAGTACTGCGGATGTTATAACCGGAACAGATGATTCGAGCCTTAAAATTGACGAATCAGAGATCCAAGCAGTCATAAATCGGCCTGATGTCAACGTTCTATCCCCCAATTCTCTTGAGACGCCGACCCCCCCTCCTCCAACTATTGACCTTGATGTATATCGTCACTGGCTGTCTACCATCGGCCCCCTACCGCTGGTACTGTATTTCATCTTTGTCGTCGGTATCGGGTTCTTCTCCAACTTCCCGACTATTTGGCTCAAGCTATGGTCAACGGATTCAGTGAAGAACTCGCCTGAGCACTCGTTTGCGTTTTGGATCGGCATCTACGCGCTTCTTGGGACGGGTGTCATCGTTTGCATATTTCCGGCGGGTCTCATTATGCTACGTACAGCGACTCGCCTCTCAGGGACCAATCTTCACCGCGCTGCCGTTAATACCGTCATGCGTAGCAGCTTGCGTTTCCTCGGCAATACCGATATTGGCAAGGTGTTAAACCTGTTTAGCCAGGACATGAACATTATGGATACACAGCTGCCACGTATGGTCAATAACATGAGCATATGCCTGAGCATCGCTATCGGCCAGGCCGTGGTTATTGCCTTATCTTCGGCATGGCTTGCATTGAGCTACCCATTCTTCATAACGGTACTGTGGGGAGTACAACGTATCTATCTGCCAAGCTCTAAACGGCTTCGCATTCTGGATCTAGAGGCGAAGACGCCCCTATAGTAGGTGCCCACTCCATTTAGAAACCATGCAGTTCTGTGATGTACTGACCGCAACCCCCTTTCTAGTACTAACTTCCTTGATACACTCGCTGGCCTACCTACCATCCGAGCCTTTGGCTGGTTTCCTCACTATCTTGCTCGTAACAATGCTCTCTTAGATGATTCGCAGCGCCCTTCTTACTTACTAGCCATGGCGCAGCAGTGGCTCGCACTCACAATGAACATACTAGTCGCCATATTAGCAGTAGTTCTCGTTTCGCTGGCGACTCAATTAAGCTCCGAAGCAGGTAACGTCGGCGCTGGCCTAGTCACGCTTATAACACTGGGTACTACACTTACATCGATCATCGTCGCGTATACGGGACTCGAGACCTCCCTCGGGGCTATCAGCCGACTCAAGAACTTTGGAGAGGAGACAGAGCTAGAAAAGAGCAACATGGGAGACTTAAGCCCCGATAAGACATGGCCCATGCACGGACGTGTGCAGCTTCAGAGTGTCGAAGCTAGCTATGATGGTACGAACAAAGTCTTAAAGGGGCTAAATTTGCTAGTCGAGGCTGGGGAGAAGATTGCTCTTTGCGGAAGGACGGGAAGGTATGATATTCCCCTTACTAGCTACTCGAATACCAACAACTCCTAGCTGACCTAGTGCTTTTCAAGTGGCAAATCATCCATCCTCGCCTAACTCATGCATCTGATCGAGCCACTCCCCTTCAATGAGCCGGAGAGCATAAGTCCTATATTAACACCGATTCGTATTGACGACCTCCCACTCAATACCATCGACCACGCTATCCTCCGGGAGCGCGTCATCTCCGCCTCGCAGGATCCTGTTTTCCTTCCCGGGGGCACGTCATTTCGGGCTAGCCTTGACCCCTGGAACATAGCCTCCGACGCCGAGTGCATCGCTGTGTTACGCGATCTCGACCTAGCCGTAGTCGTAGAGGCCAAGGGCGGACTCGATGTACCGGTCAACGGCACCGAACTAAGCGCGGGGCAGAAGCAGCTCTTCAGTCTCGCGAGGGCAGTACTCCGACGCCGTGTGAAATGGCGAGAGACTGGCACCGATGGAGGCCTACTCCTGCTAGATGAAATCACATCCAGCGCGGACGCCGAGACGGAGCGGCGGGTGCGGATGCTGTTAGAGAATGAGTTTACCTCTTACACGGTAATCATGGTGACACATCACCGGGAAATGGCCGTTTCGTGCGATCGCGTCATAGTGCTCGATGCAGGGAAAGTGGTTGAAGATGGAAAGCCGACGGAGTTGCTGGAGAGAACGGATGGATGGTTCAGGAGACTCTTTGGCACTTGAGATGAAGGTAAATTTACTCCGACTACATTGTCTACATCCAACCGAATTCCATGGGCTATCAGATGCACCACAGACGAGCTATGGATGTCACCTCCTAGTCTTGATTATAATCACATGATGATTGCCCGAAGCGCAATATCCCCGCCACCAAAGGCAACTAAAGGCATTACTCATTAATGCGTAGGCCGTAGAATATAGCCGACTGGGAAACGAACTATGGAGCTGGAGGCAACGGCGTAACAATAGGTACCTTACCTAGTCTTTAGGATAGGCTTGCCTATGACAAGCTTGCGACGCGAGAAGTACAAATCTGCAAAATCGTGGGGCCATATATAACGAAATTCTGTTTAAACAGCTCTTCGTAATTGTAGACAACCATTCAAATTCCTGGAATCGGTATTCATGGGAGTTATCTCGTTTTTCTACTTTTCCCATTATGGATACACCTTGCTAGCAAGTGTAAAGGTGGAAGGATCCGTTGTGTCGACAGAGTACTCCCAGATCTGGTCATCGGCTATTCCGTACATCATCGCATCTATCGTCATTGCAATAGCAGAGAAATTCGTCGACTGCCCCTGAGCAAAAGTGATTTCTGGGATCGGACTGTATGCCTTTCCATCCCACCGAGAGGCCCTTATTCCGCCGTCGTTAGACAGGGCAGCGAAGAGGGCTTCATTCCAATTGTTCATCGTTGTAGCAGCAAACTGCCGCGTATGCAAAGGGTCAACATCGTCTAAGATCGTGCCGTCTAGCTTCGTTAGCTTCAATGCTCATTTAGTTAGCGTAAAGCCCAGTCTCACCATCTTGTTTCCAGTTCCAATCTCCTAGGAACGTGGACCTTTCCATCGACGCCGGCCTCCTATTAGAAGCGAGTGTCAACCCATCGACGAAATTCCCATTCAGGGCGGGCAATAAAGCTAAGCTGCAACTGGCAGAAACAGCATTAGCTCTGATCGTCGCCTTAGTGTTGTTCATCCAGTTGCTGGCGTTTGCCATCCTGATGTAGCCCTCGCGTCCCTGATACGCAACAGCCCAGAACCCGGCACAGTGATCGTATGGACATCTTTGCCAAGCAGCTGCTAATTGAGTGCCATTCCACGTTCGAAGATCTGTTGCGTTGTAGTTCCAAAAATTGGGCTCGTCGACTGGGTTGTTGGAGGTCACCCAACTGATAATTTCTTCGCCATCTGCGGCCTCCGAGAACCAGAGAAATATCTCATACAGAGAGCCCCATCGGCTGTCGCTCGATGCGCTCGCAAGAGAGGTACCACTTTTCGGGTGAATTGGCCCCCCTGTCGATGATTTCATCAACTGACTGATATTTCTCGTCTCCCACGTCTTATTCTGCGAGTCCCATTGCCGGGCAATAATGGAATTGTAGGGGTCTTGGAAAAAGACGCTTCTATGTGTATTTCCTTGTGCATCTGTCCAGTTGGAAGCTGCGAGCTTTGATTCACCAAGAACGTTAACGTTTGTAGTGGTGTCTGTATCCGACGTCGGGCTCGATGTTGTACTCGAGTTGTTTTGCCTGCTGACCAAGCCCCCAGCAACTCCTCCAGCTATGGCACCGATGATAATTATTATCACAACAGCTAGAATAATGTAAAAGGAGCGCGAAGATAGTCCACATATACTTCGTTTTGCAGCTTCGCCATCCTGTTCCAGAACAGCTGTCGTATCCGTGTCTGTGTCGTTGGCTTCTAATTTTGGAGACTCCCACGTAGTCGGTGGATCGACAACCTGTGGATATTGACTGTCCGGATTAGGGACCGCCTCCTTATTTGACGTTCCAAGGTCTTGGGGAGTCGACGACTCTACGTTACGCACTTCAAGTGTGCTGTACGGTTCGGAACCATGGGGGTATTCGACCGATGCCATCAAGACATTGCTATTTGGTAGAGGCTCTCAAAAAATAGGGGGAAGGGCGAAACTTCCCAACACTGCCTGAATCGAGCCATGCTCGCGGTGCATTAGACCTTTTTAACCCAATTTGATCCTCAGTACCACTTTTCCTATCTTCTGTTCAGCATATCGAATTTGTTTCTGTTAGCAAAAGTAACGTACTGTCAGATTTTGGATTCAGCTTGGTGATCACAGTCTCTTCATGATTGGCGCAGAACAGCCTTCTAAAATATCGACAATGCGCCTACACGTGTGAACATCGCGGGACAGGCCCACTAGAACCCATAATAATACAACAAGAATAGCAATTAGTATTGCCATATCATGCACAATGCTGGCAGGAAGGAATGTGCTAGTGAAGAAGACAAGCCTTAATAGGCTCAAATGCGATTCACTATGTCACTGCGCCATATTGAGCCCCCGTCTTACCGGTTGATCCTCAATGAATAAGAGAAAGTCAGCGGCTGGATATTCTTAGTCAGTCATATTTATCGGACCCTTGACTACACAATCCCCCCTTTTCTTGCATGTATGAATTAGGTAAGGTATTGGATAATAGCTTTTCTTCCTATAGAATCCATTGTCCTAGACAATCAACCTCGGGTCTTTAGACTTGAATCACGAAGTGTATCCGAAACCTATTCTTCATTAATTAGGTCTTCCCAACCCTCTGGATCGAGCTCGCGTTATAGAATATAGGATATAGGATTTCGCAAGATGGATTTGACAATTATACGACGATAAGCTTCATCGCATGATTGGTTTCATCATTACTGCTTTAGGCCTGTGGGTCTTTAACCGTCGTAAACTACGACGAATGGAAATTTGCAGTGACCTAAGATCGTATGGGTGACGAAACGGAAAATAAGCCACTTAAATTTTGAACATGCATAGTAAAAATGCGGACCTTTAGTCGGTCCTAATAATATATCAGGAGCTACTCACTCACTAGGTGCCTGTGTAGGTAGGTATGGATATGACACCTAATAAAATTTGTAATGAATTAGTAGAAAAAATAGTAAAAATATACTAAAAAAACAACATGATACTGACTCCCCTGGGGCTCGAACCCAGAATCTCCTGATTAGATGGTTAAAGCGCGTTTTCGTGCTCCGTCGTAGTCAGACGCCTTACCATTGGGCCAAGGAGCCGGTGATTTGGTGAGAAATTTTAGAGGTTCATAAGAGAAACGAAAATTTTACCTAGCGGGAGAGGGTGGGTCTCTTTCGGCATTATGTCAGCCAACATACATCCAACATCCCGGTATCCTTTCAGATATCCGACAGTATCACAGCCAACGTGGTGACATACCTAATGTCAGCTAGTAAGTCTCATGTTAGGAAAGCGAGTAACTAACACCACATAATGTCAGGATAACCACTGCTTTACACCCAACATCGTATCTAAATTCTTCTTTGTTATGTACGTCCAGCTCTTAGGAGCAAGAACGGAGCGACATGAACAATCCATTGATGCCACAGTTTACCAGAAACTACATACATTATATGTATGCGTACCCTAAGTACCTATGCTGCTTTGTACAGTCTTGCCATCGTTATTTTTAACTCCCCGCTAGCAAATGAGAATCATCTGATTATTTGTTGTGTCAACTCATGCATGTTGACTCCCTCCTGAATTTCCCTTCGGGGGATATATGTTTGTGTCCCTATCCCTTAGGTACACAGCAAAAAACTTCATCTTTCATTCCCTACTATCCGGCTGATGATTCAGCTGTCCCTTCATTTCTTTTTCCTTTCCGCGGCGTCCATCTTCTCCTCAAGCTGCTGGACGTAGGTGTTCAATCGTTGGCAAGCCGCTTGTAGAGCCTGTTTTTTCTCCCGAATAATGAGTCAGCCGTGTGCTGTTTTTGAAGTTTTGAAGTTGCCAGGATGGTAGTTCTTCACTGGGAGAAAAGAAAAAGGGGGGGACTGGGAAGTGGAAGGTTTCCCAACCCAGACCCCCGAAGGAAACTAAGGCACGAGGGGCGAGACAAATCAAATGCAAAGACGCACATATATGTCTTCCGTCAACAGCTCGTTCGAAGCCTTGTACTCTCGTCTATTGAAGCCTTGGGTTAGCTTTTTGCGCTTTTCCCTATTGCGAAGGGTGTCTCCCGTGGCTGATTCCATGCAATTACAACGATAGAGCTGTAAAGCAGCGAAAAGGACCATGTGACAGAGCCTCTTAGAACTATTGGGTGTGTACTAACAGGACGTAACCGTAGACGCCGGCGCCTGCGAGGGTCGAGCCGAGCAGGAAGCCAAAAAGTCTGAGATGACATACTTCGTTAGTCCCTCTTATATAACAAGGCCCACGCAATACATGCTCATTCTACTCACCCTCCACGAAAAGCACCTACGGGCTTGCGAGCTGGCAGAGGAGTTGTCGCGTCGGCAAGATTTCGTGCTGTCGCGTGGAAGCTGCGGGCAGCTCGCAAAGGGGACAAGGCAGCGCAGGCGCTTCGGGCACCACCGAATAAGAATCTCGAGGTCATCGCGGATCGGAACTAGAATCAAACTACTTTTGGCGGGATATAGGCAAGTCTGATTATGTTTATTTTGAGGGATATCGGCCAGAGTTGGGTGGCCAAACGGTTTCGAGTATCAATTGAGTTGGAGTACTAAAGTGGGCCCCGAAGCTCTACCTACAAGTACTTAGGTACTTGGTTAGTACATACTCCTCCCATAGACGTGCCGGATATTCCTCGGCATTCACCCATCATATGCAGCTTCAGGTTAGCTGTCTGGCTGTATCACATAAAAGATTACCTAATCATAAGGAGGTAGGTGTAGTAGCATCACGTACACTTCATCAAAAGTCAATCAAGTTCTAGTGCTTTTCGTCAAGCAAACAGAAATTTATAAGCCTTATGCTGAACTACCTGAAGTCAACATTGTTATCCCAGTCCCAGATTGACCCAGTCGTACCGGCTAATTTAAGTGCTCGGTCGATTACTAGAAAGAAAACTGTACAATTGGTTTTTTCCTTGTCTCGTTCTCACTTCTCAAGTTTACAATTCATCATGCGTCTCATCGGCTGCCTCGCTACTGGTAGATTCGGTTGCAGCAGGGGCAACAGGAGTCTCCTCTTCCTTCTTCTCCTCCACGCTGGCCTTGTACTTGCCGTTTTCCTTGACGAACTTGATGAGGTCCTCAACAGTTCGAGAGCCGCTGTAAGTAACTGGCTCGCCCTTGGATCCAGCGGGGTAGAGCTTGATGGTAGGGAAACCCTGGATCTCATCCGGAACATCGTTGGCCGTAGCGTCAACCTTGGCGATGACCACCTTGTCCTTGAACTCGCTGTTGATGTACAGAGAGGCCAGGTCCTCGTACTTAGGAGCGAGAGCTTTGCAGTGACCGCACCACGGGGCGTAGAACTCGATTAGGACGTCCTTGGAGTCATCTAGGACAATGTCTTCGTAGCTCTTACCGACAACCACGGTGACGGCATTTTCTTGCTTCTCAGGGATCGGCTCAGACTTAAGGCTAGGCTCGACCTTCCCGGCAACGAAGTCGTCAACGAAAGAGCTGATAGTGTCGTACGTGATCTCCTTCTCCTGGTCAAAGGGGAACTTCTGGTTCTTAACAGTCTCCTGAATGGCGAAAGACGGGAACGTATCCGGCTTGAGATTGAGGTTCAAGGCGTGCGCACCGTAAGATTTAGCATCAATGGTAGCGAAGTTGATCTTGCCACGGTACTTCTCAGCAAGGGGCTTCATAGCGTCACCAAGTTCCTTGCGCTCCTCGGCAGTCTCGGAGAAGATGTACGCAAGAGGGATGCCAGCCGACATGTAGCTGGCGTATGTGTCGGGGCCAACCTCGCCGATTAAGGGAGTCGAGGCAACCTTGGCGAACTCCTCAATGGCCGCGACCTCGAACTTCTCGGTAAAAGTAGCCTTGCCTTCGTCGAACTGCTTGTACAGAACAATAGCGGGTGCCTTGACACCCTCGGCCTCGGCCAGTGCGGCATCGTTGGTCGCGCCGAATAGGTAAGAATCCCGGTACTGCTCGGCAACCTTTGTGTATGTCTCGTTGGAAGCCTTGTCGGAAGCGTCGATGTAGGCAACCAAGACGACCTTGTCGGCGGTCTTGAAATCCTCAAAGGATTCGGAGGTCAAAAGCGAAACTGCGGGTAGAGACTGCTTAATCATGTAGGAAGTGATGCTGCATAATGATCAGTAACAGAAATATTAGTTAGCTTAAATTGGAAGACTCACGCCGCGGCTTTCCTTTGGCCAGTATAGGGTGTGATGTTCTCCGGGCCACGGAAGATCTTGAGTGTCGGGTATCCCTCGACACCGAATGATTGGCAGAGCTCGCTCTCCTCTGTGCAGTCAACCTTGGCTAGCTTGATCGACTTCTCCTTCAGCGTAGTGGCAGCTTCCTCGTACTCGGGGGCGAGGGCCTTGCAGTGACCGCACCACGGAGCGAAGACTATTTGTTTACAAGGTCAGCTGGGGCATACTCGCCCAAGAGCTTTTTTATTATTATTGGGAAGGTAACGTACACTCTGCTAGGACTAGCTCATTTCCCTTGACAAAGTCGTTGAACGTGTCCTTGTTCAATTGCGTGACGTCCGAAGCAGCGTCTGCCGCAGAAACGCCTGCGGCGGCCGCAATCAGGCCGAAAAGAACATTCCGAGCCGTATACATTGTGAAGGCCTGAATGGAAAAATACACGGTTAGCTGCCTCAAATTTTACGATTGGTGGTTTGATGATTTGGCGCAGGGAAGCGGATAGTTGAGGTGAAGAGGGGTGAAAATGCGGTGCGCGATGGCTCTGATAATAAAGGAAAACGTACCTAAGCTAAGTTGTAGCACTGGCTAAGTAGAACTGGGGTGATGAACTAGGTAGAAAGGGAAAAAAAATTAATAGAGGATGTGAATAAATGCACGATGTAGACGAAGACGTTTTGTATTCTTCTACAATGGTATATGTGTCCCCTTTTTGGCCAAAGGGATTGAATTGGATAAAAGGCTGAATGGTTCCGAATATCTGGCCACAGTTCCCCCAATCCAGCTGAATCATCAAATAGTTCAGAGCTATGCCCAGTCCAAAATGCTTGTGGCTTACGTAGATAAACCTATTAAAAACGTAGGAGCGGGGGAAAGCTCCACCGCTCTATCCAAGCGGTGGGACTTGACAGGTGTTCTCTTTTCCGCACCGCCACCCATAAGGATTTTTGGGGAACCCCTGCGAACCTTGGGGCCCACTCCTCATTCATGGATGTCAACCCCACCCCCGAGGCTCAATTTAGTCCAAATTACTTCAGATCGTAAACCCAGACAGCCAGATCAGACCTCAGGTAGGTAAACTCGGAAGAAAGGGTTTCGTGAAATATCGACGGATTCGACGGCGGAGGCTGCGATACCTAGGTACCTGGTTACTCGGCTCACAAACCCGATAACGCGATGACGAAACCTTAGCATGCACACCTAGGTACCTATGTACCTAACATACATCCATGTATACATATGTGGTTGATTCAGGGGGTGGTGGCATGACAACATTCCCGGCCTACAGATTACCTACCTGTAGGTAACAATGCACGTTATCGGAACTATTACATCGCAGCTCAGTCTGCAGCGAGGCTCAAAATGCAAAATGGACCCTTGGACCCTGGATTTGCAAGCCGATTCTTTGTCCAACAACACAACCATGTACCTAGATAGGTACTTTAGCTGTGGAACATTGGAGCTTTAACGATAAGGTACATACATAACCTACATACATACATATGTAGTCGATCGAAAGTATGAAGCGTTTCTACGTACATGTACCTAACATACTCTAGTAGCACAAGACCAAAGATGCCCGCGGTCCCGTTGGCAACATATATCAGCACTGAACTTCGTTGGGAGTATTCGTATACGATCGGTTGAACTTCATTTCTTGGTTTTGCTATGCACCTACCTTGCCTACCTATATTCCAGGTTCGCTTTAGCATATCGGCTCATTCGCATTACGCCGTCCGAGGACTGGTATACACATGTGGGCAGTTACCTAAAGGCTACACGTAGGCAGTATTAGTGTGAGCTTACTTACCTTATATTTCCATGTGTAGCTAACCTAGGTGGGTACCCATGTAAGAAAGTATATCTATCGAAGAAGGCACCTTGGAACAGTCGACATGAAAACGCGATTTCGGTCTGGACAGGAGAGGCCTGATGAGCTCCTACCGTTTCCTCTCTTTTTCCTTCTTCTGGGGCCATGCCGTCTGTCCAGGTAACCTTCCCCTCAGCGTAGACAGCCTCGTGACAGCCAACAACAAGCCAACTTTGTTGACTTGCTCACCTAGTGAGTCCTACATGTATGTAGTAGGTATACATATAGACAACCGCATGATCATCGTCTTCCACTCCGTCTGATTTCAGCTTTCGGTCTCGTCTGGTGACTTTTCAGACCGTCGAAGCCTCCGCCTTCAAAACCCGGGCTCGACGTTGTCCCAGGACCAGTTAACTATTAACCCCATGTTCAAGCCAATTACTTTCTTAGATTCATAATACATATAGTACCCTGCCTCTCCCGCTGCTTTTCCGTTCTGATGGAGCAACATCGTCTGCCCAGGCATAGTTCCAGCCATGGCACTCTTCGTAGCAGCTATTCCTCTCATGGACAATCCAGCCATGGACCAGCCCCAAGTCGTCCGCTACACAAACCCCTCCGAAGTGTCAACGAGAATTCCGTCTTGTTACCTTCGCCTGGCGCTCTGGAGAGTATGCTGAAAACCACGACCGAGACAGGTGATATCGGAATTTTCAGCATCAAGCCAGTGCCTCCGTCGCCACAGCGAAGAGATACACTATCCGAGGTGGGCCATCCGAATCCGTCACCACGTCCTTCTATCGAGGACTTGCATCGTCGTAATAACAGCAAGAAGCCCTCTTCCTGTAGGGACACTGCCTCGGAGATAATCTCTATGTACGGCTCAGAGAGCCATAAATCAACCACGAGCACATTGACTCCAACGTCTTCAGAGGATATTGGACAACGTTCGTATTCAATGACTACCTGTGGGTCACGCCATCTTTCTCACCATAGGTCGACGGCGACGTTACAAAGTCAAACTAGCGGGGGTCCGCTTCAACGCCCTCGGTCACCATTCCCATATCCAACTCGCTTAAAGAGACCCGGTGTCCGCCCAGCGTCACCAGCACTCACTGAAGGTGGATGGGTTGACTATAGCCGTATGGTGGAGATTGACAGAGCATCATACGTGAGTGGTCTAAGCTATATCGTAGTCTATTTGCTCACTATGAGATTCCAGAGGACTAGATATGGGACATACAAGCCCTCTTATCCCTCGAGGCCATGGAGACATGCCCCTCTGGGCTTTCGAACAGAAGCCAACTCATCTACCGCTTCTTTGCCACCTCAGGGCCCGCCACCTAGCCGTCATGGACCACTACGGCCTCCCTCGGTTCGGACTCTTTCCGCGGCCTCGATGTCATCTTGGCACCCCCCTTATCGCGAAAGACTGGACAGTGCTTCTTCAAGAACATCAAGCCTTACATCCATTGTAAACATGTACCATCGAATGCCGCCTACACCTAGAGCTGGCCCAAGTGGACTCTCGGCTGAAATTCCACGATATTACGACTATACCGAAGGCTTTGAAGGTAGACAGCCGCAGGCCATAACTCCAGTTCAAACCTTGGCCCCAGTTCCTACTCGCGCAGCAAATTGTCAGCGTCCATTGATTCTACATGAGTCCTACGACAACCTAGCAGTTGCATTTGAAGAGCGAGATTCGGCCTTCTTTGAGCCAGAAAGTCAGAATCCGGACGAGATTGAATTTGGTCAACCTTCTCGTGATACCAGCACGCCTCATGCTGAGCGCTGTCGGACTGCGTTACATCGGCCTCCATCTCGTTGTCGTACTGGTTCTATCCGCTCTGAAAACAGATCGGTCATACTTAATAAGTCTGAGGTTGGTAGAAAGTTTGCAAGAGGGAGCGATATTGATTTGTTGCCGTCGCAGGCAGGTAGGGAGTCTATGGACACATTCAATCCGAGCCTCGATCTCGAGTCCAAAGATGCCCCTACCTATAGTTACACGGACTATCGCACGACGGCAACAACCAAGACAAAGGTGAACTCGCCAGAGAGGCAGGTAGAAGTCCAAGGCGGTGGAACTCCTACGATTCGAAGTGAACAAGGCGTCATATTGAAGGACGATACGCAGGAGGATACTCTGCATGAGGGGACTAACCACAGTGGCGATTCTGGTCTGCCGGAAGTAGCCACGTTAAGCTCAGATTGTGATGCCATAAAACGACGTTCGTATTCTGAACCCGTTCAGGATTCCTCAAACGATTCTATTCAAGGAGCATTGGTCGATGGCCAAAACAAATTCGGCACAATGGGCTGCACCAACTCGCATTACAGCAGAACAAGTGCTTTGCACAATGGTGCTGTGACATCAGCGCCCAGTGCCACGTACCATGGCACCGGCTATGGTGGCACACTCGCCATAAACACAGACGCCTTGGGTAGCAATAATGATAATGCCGGAGGTGATGATAGTGTCCCAGCTTCAACAGATCAAGCATCAGTCGTATCACAAAGACAGAAATTTCAGCGTCACAAGAGGAATCAGGCAGTTCCCAGGATCAGCACTAGCAGCCTGCCTAAAGAGAACAACGAACGCTTCCCTCATATTCCCCCATCCTGTTCCACCACCTCTATCGTCTCGCCTAAGCCTATCTCACCTGCACGCCAACTGAAGCTGAAGAATAGCATCCCTCAACTTATGAAAGCATTGCCTCCTTTGCCTGGAGATCCTGGCTATATTCCGCCACCGACGCCGAGCATGAGGAGTACATCGAGCAACGAATGTGATTTTTCCGAGGTTCTTGCACCATTCAAGTTTACCCAATCTTCCATACCTCGGTCAGTCAGGGGCGATGGCGTAGGGAAATCGCGCTCTACACCAAATGGCGACCAGAACTCTAGCTTACAAAAGACCGCCCCAAAATTGAGACTAAGGATGAAGATGTCTAACGGCTCAGGGGTTACGATCTCTTCTGGTACGAGACTCTGTGACACGGGCGTCGATCAATCTTGTTCTACTAGCACTCCTAATTCAAAACTTGAATACAAAGCGGACGAACCAGGTATCCGAGTGCGCACTCGGAATAGGTTGAAACTTAGATCTTCAAGAAGTACCACTGTCAGTACTCCTCCACTGGCCACTGTCCGCCGAAATGCAGACGTTTCTGCGTCTAGTCTCATTGCGGATATCACAAACCAGAAGCCACACGATTTGTTTAGCTTCCCGGCTGGTTTGAGATCGCCATTGTACTCGGCCAGTAGAAACTCATCACAACTAGCACAAATTGGGCGCTTTTTTACCGGCAGTACGCTTAACGTGGCTACTCCCAATGAAGCAGCATCTCGAAGGACGACACCAATATGCGCAGACCAGCAGAGAAAGGACCCATATGACGTGAGATCCATGGAAACCCGAGTGGGCTCCGGTGTAAGGCAGTCCCATGGTTTGAAGAGGCACTTGTCAAACCTTCGTTGTTTATTGGCCCGGCCATCAGAATCAATTTCCATGTCATCTGATACGGTCGGCCCGCAAGACAGAGTAGGAAACAAGTCAGACCGAGATGTCAACACAACGAAGTTTAATCGCATTGGCAAGACTTTCACCACCGGTGGTGGGCGCTTGGCTCGAAGAAACCATAGTCGAACCAATTTGGGTCGACGCGTACGATCAAAGCTTCTCAAGTGGGTTAAAGATACAAAGACGGCAGTACGGGTATGCACGAAGAGGGACCGCAGAACCTGAAGGATAAATTAAGAGACGCCATCGTCTACGCATGGGGTCCATTAAGTTGGCGTGCATCAGTACCGTGATTTCAGCATTCATTGGATTCTACCAGAAACAATCCTTAACAAAACCAAGTTTTGGAACAGTTCTTGGAACCCCCACCTGATAGGCTTGGGCGGTTTTAATTTTGTGCCTGTTTGCTGTAGTCAGGTCGGTATTCATGTGGCAGTCGACTTGTATAAGCCGCGAGGGATTCGGACTGCCTGAAGTAGGGTAGGTAGGTCACCTTTGGTGAAGAATAGCAATGGCGCTATGTACTTAGAGTAATTCCCTTTGCACCCATCTGTATTATAGTCTCGAACGATGTTCAGCTGAGGAGACATAGCGAGAAAGACAATAGAAGGGTAACATGCTTCACTCTAAATCGCACACTAGGTACTAAGAAGATTGAACCTTCTTGCCCTTCAACTTCTGAGGCTGAAGTGAAATTCCCGCACGCACGGGATTTTTTCATGGCGCGTTAAATACGAACACCAAGACACAAGATGAACTTTACAACATATATCAACTTTTTAAGAAAAGCGAAAACTATCAAGCTCAAGCTATCAATGCTTGGTCCGCAGATCATAGAGCAGCACGACATGAAGTAACGAGCCCAGAGCGCCCAAAACTCGGCCGCCATAGCGGGTGTTCCTGATTTATTTACAATGGTTAGCTAGGTGCATGCCTTTCGTCTCATATCGCCCGATACTTAAATAGCAAAACTGGGTTTTGCTTATATTGGGAGTTTTCGTACTCTCTCCCTCTCTCCCTCTCTTACCCTTTCCTCTTTTCTTTCCCCC
This sequence comes from Hypoxylon fuscum, assembly GCA_022578945.1. Taxonomy (NCBI): domain Eukaryota; kingdom Fungi; phylum Ascomycota; class Sordariomycetes; order Xylariales; family Hypoxylaceae; genus Hypoxylon; species Hypoxylon fuscum. Next base: position 28,411 of record MU399923.1, on the reverse strand, counting down.
CTTCGGCACACGAATACCAACATATTAGTCTAAACATTGCAATATTTCAGGAATAGAACACCTAGTCCCCTTTCCCATTGGTAAATAATCTTTATGCTCATTCTGTTGGGCGAATAGCACAGATAGCTACCTTACGTCGGCAATTCCTATTTTCCCTATCTAAGGATCGGATCGGAAATGCAAACGTCAATACCAATTTATAGGTCCTCTAGACAACGCCGGCCCACCTTCACGCACAGCAACGGTCGGCGAACCACTCCTTATGATCCATACGGGGACAACCTCTTTAGTAACAGCAGTACTCAGACACCATCAACTTGGGATTGGTCAATTGGCGTCGCCTCTGCCACGAGCACTACACTAATCAGGGACGCGCTAGAGCCGAGGGGCCGGTCAGCATCGCCAGCCTGCTCCACGTCCCAACATCAGTTCTCTGGGCAAGGCTCCCCCACGGTTTCCGAATTCACATTCCGCAGGGGAGAAAATAATACATCTAGCTCATCCACTTTGGCAGATGAGGAACACGCCTCCCCAGTGTTTATTCCACAACGAACACTAAGAAGGAAGAAACCAATCTCACCTCTGGTGCCACAAAGACGTCAGGAAAGGACACTGCAAGACGGCTCGAACCATAGGTTATCGGAATTTATCCACGATGCATTTCCTAGACCTAGTCCCCACCACGAACCACATCCCATTGACGATCAGCGAAGCGACCAGGAATGTGGCGAGGGATCGAATGAGACGCAACAGGATGAACCTAAGGATTCCGAAGAGAGAAACGAGCAAGACTCCACGAGCACTGATGCTGAAGTGGATGACGAGAAAAGTTTCTGGCGGCCCTGGGAGATGGACCAGCCCATTTACAGAGGAAACGAGCCGGAAGGGAAATGCCGCAGGTTCGTAACTCGTAGTTGGCGGCGGATGAAGAAGTGTTTGAGCGTGGACAAACGTGTCAATAGAAAAGACGGCGTTGAGCGTGATATGCTCGAACGCCCGGTTTATGCCTCGGAGTGGAACACGGCTTCGTCGTCCACGGCCGCGCTATCACGGTCCGGGACAATCGTAAGACGGGGCAGCCCGAAGCAACCGGCAAGGTATCGCGGTGCCGAATATTCACCGAGTATATTACAGAAAGGGCCACAGAACACTGAGTTGTCGGTGGCAGCTTTCGTGTTGCAGCGTCAGCCAAGGTCTGGTGAGGGGGCAACGGTCGCAGAGGGCGGTCAGGCAGGACACGCGTATATGGGGTTTAACTACAATGCCAATGCTGGATTGACATCCCCTTCGCCGGCAGCGGGCAAGTGGTTCTCGGGAAGATATGCGCTCGATGATTAGTGAGATCCATTAAGCATATAGCATGCTATTTCATTTTCGAGACAAGCATTTTGAAAGCGTTGAAATTAACAAATTTTCAAGACTTCCATGGCAGGTTTGGATGTGGCAATAGAATGTAATATAATTTTAGAACACGCCTCCCCCTATAATGAATAATCGTTCTTCTTCACGTTTCGCCCACTGGATAACTTTATTGGCCCCTTGTGTCAGAACAGCCCGAGAAGCGTTGGGCCCCGCCACGCAATAAAATTCGAATATTGGCGTGATCCACGCAAGCGATGTGGTGTCCTCCCCAACGCAATGCAGTACTTTCACGTGAGTATGTTTGGCATGGATAGTCGCATGCAGATTGTGGTAGAGTGACATGAGTCTCCGGTGTGAAATGAGACTGCTAAATGCGGGCAGGAGGGACGGCATGCAAAATTGGACGTTGGCTCGCGACTTGAATAGAAAATGGCTGACATGCGTGCCAGGAGCAATCTCGTTTATCTTCGGCCGTCCTTGTTGTGCTGCGGTTTTGATGATATCAATGTGTCCTTTCTTCTTCATCTCGGCTACAACATCATCTCGCATCTGCTGCAGGGCGAAGAAACTTTCCTTGTCGGGGCTTATTAAGATAATGGCAATTTCTTCGGCCGCGGCGCTCAGGTCTCTTTCAGACTCAGGATCAATATCCAAGAAACTGACATACATGTACAGATAACCACGGTTGTTAAAAGCCGGCAAACAGAGCGGGATCCAATTTTCGCCACCGCCAGCCTTGATGCCCCCGGACTCGAAGAGCATGTTGAAAATGAGCTGTAGATCGCTAGGGTGAAGAGAATGGCGACGTGGCCGAATTACACTCACTAGCTTTCCGCCTGCTACTATTAGACCGTAGAGTAACTTATCGGTTCTCGTTCTTAGAAATGCGTTATTGATAGCATGTCGGTGCGACTTCCTCAGCCTTAAACATTCTAAGGCTCCTAGGATGGTAGAGGGAGAGCCTCTCGTAAAGCTATCAGCTAAGGAAGAAAGTAATGTCTCTGTCCCTTGCAAAGGTTTCCGTAAATCGGTGGATGGCCGATTAGCGAAGATGTTGGTTAAGGTCGGGAGCGTTAAGGTGGATAGGATTTGCATGTACAATGCATCAAGCTGGGCCCTTAGCTGAGCATCGCTCTCCCCAAGCCTGCTTATGGCTACGAAGTACAGAGGGCCCTCTGTTACAATGACGAACCGTGTGCTTCCAGCAGTGAACCCTAGAAGTGGGTTCTTGGCGCCCTCGTAAAACGAAATGATAGTCTGCACAACCCCCATCGACGAGTTTATCAATCCCAAGTCTCCATGCCTGCTGTAAATCGGCTTACCCGCAGACGACAGAACCATGAAGTGCTTCAATTTAGACTTCCATAGTTTCACTCTATCTTCATCGCTCCAATCCTTCTCGGATTCATCCGGTATATCGTCGAACTCGCGCTCGAAGTCAGCAAGGATCGTGTTTTCCTCGGCTCTAATAGTTTCAAATGGCTGGACCGCCGCAGACTGTGAGTGCAAAAGCGTCCAAGCGGCACTTTTCTTACTTGTGTCCCCAACCAGAAGACTTTCCAAGTCGCCCGGTGGTCGCAGAGTCGGTGCGAGGCTCATTACACTCATAGACTCATCAATGTCATTTTCAATAGAGCTTAAACCTAGGCTTGCTGTCCCAAGACTTGTAGGTGCAGATGTCTGTTCGGTACCTCCGGCATTCTTCTCGGCGGCAGTTGAGAAAGTGCCACGTGATCCATCCGGAAACGAAAGAGTCTGGATATTCATGGATGAAAGCGCGGTTGTGGGTTTCGATTGCCAATGGGATCCCTCTTCCATCCCAGATGCTTGCGATGGTCTTGGAGGCAAAGGAGGCGGCCGTTCATCGCCTTGAGCGGCGGTGACACCTGACGAGCCAGGCATATCTGTGCCTATCGCGTACCTCGGACTGGGTAGTAATTCGTTGTATCATCCTTTTTATAATATACCAGCCATTCGAGACAGGTGTCAGCTGCTGCTCACCATATCTTTATCGTTTGTCATGAGAGAATGAAGTTGGATAAAGTCGAGAAGTTAATGAGATAGTTGTTAATTGAAAGAGGTGGAACTGCTTATCGTTATCGCCCAGACGTCATCTGAATTGGTTCCAAGTTGTTTCAAATATCTTTCTTTAGTTCTTTACATAGGCCTTAAAAGTTAAAAGTTTTAGTTATTTCAAGTTACAGGGTCTTGTAACCAATGAGACACCCTAGTCGACTGCCCTATTTCAAGGTACCGTACCGCCTGTAGATGTTGTGCTGTTTTAAGCGGGTTCCGGGGTACCTGCAACGTACATATCTTAAAAGTTAAGGCTACTTGGTAGGTATGTACATGTACCTACTAAGGTTCAATCAATTGGCAGTGCTTCGCTTCAATTGTAGAAAAATCACGAATTTCGCAAACGAATGCGCCTGAGCAAAGAGATGCGCCCCGATTCTTCCAATACTGAACGCGACCCCATGGTCTTACGGCCAGTACCCCCTTGATATCAGCTACGACAAATATGTCCCTCGAGCCCGGTCCTCGTCGTTCAATGTCTCCAGAAAGCTCTGGGCGAAATACTCCCACAGCAAGACAATGGAGGAACCAACTTGGCGCAGGTATATCACACCCTGGCTTAGATTCCGTTCCGAAATACTGTTTCTTGCTAACGTTCGGTCAAGAGGATACTCCAATAAAAGACAAGCACTACCGAAAGTATGCGTCAGGCGTGGAGCGAGCCCTGTCGCTGTTCGATACAGCTCTAGAGGAATGGGCAGACTACATATCTTTCCTAAGTAGACTGCTTAAAGTAGGGAGCCATTTTGTTTCGTATCCCTACGACTTTCGTGAATAATGCTAAGAAATCTTCCTCTCGCAGGCATTACAAGCACGCCAGGCGAACACAACCACCATTCCCTCCAAAGCCTTGGTCGCCAAGCGCCTCTCGCAATGTCTGAACCCTTCGCTACCTTCTGGTGTGCACCAGAAAGCACTAGAGGTCTACAGTTACGTCTTCTCTGTCATAGGGAAAGATGGTCTATCTAGAGACCTGCCCCTGTACCTCCCTGGCCTAAGCCCGACGCTGTCGTTTGCGTCCTTGACCGTTCGGGCCCCGTTCCTCCACGTCCTCGAAAACCATGTGCTCCATACAGATCCCAGATCACTGCGACCCGCCATGAAAAGTATCATACTAGCACTTCTCCCGGGGCTAGAAGACGAGACAAGCGAGGATTTTGACCGGACACTGAAAATCCTAGAAAGTTTCAAGGCCGTTATTCGGCCACCAAACTGCAAAGATCTTACCACAACCGACTCAACAGGCGATGAGTTTTTCTGGCAGTGCTTCTTCCTAGCTACGATAACGAGCCAGAGCCGACGGCCTGGTGGACTCGCCTACCTTGTGCGCAGACTCCCGAGATTAGGACATCCTCTCACTCAAGAGGTACAGCCTAATAAGGCTCAACAAGTCGAGACCGAAAGCCTCTCGTCTGATTTGTCAAGTCTCGTCACTTCTCCGGAGCCAGGCCTACTTCTAAGATGCTTTGCTGCCGGATTAGGAGACGAACAGATCCTCATACAACGAGGATTTCTCGACCTTCTAGTCACTCATCTCCCTTTGCATTCTATGGTATTACAAAAAAGAGTCAAGGCCAACGATCTGGAGCTTCTGCTCCGTGCCGCTGCCGGCGTTGTCATTCGAAGAGAGATGAGTCTCAATAGGCGTCTTTGGGCCTGGTTTTTGGGACCCGAGCCTCCGAGTCAAGATCAGGAGAATGGCCCGGAATCACCTACTTCACAATCCGAACATCCCAATTACCTCAATTCTAAGACTAGTTATTTCGAGGAATACGGTCTACAACCACTAACCCAAGCCTTACTGTCAATGATCAATTCTGCATCTAGCAGCAATCCTACGGAAAGAGCTAGACCATATCGAATATGCCTATCGCTCATGGATAGATGGGAGATAGGCGGTCTAGTAGTTCCCGAGATTTTTCTTCCGGTAATCATCAGCGTCAAAAACTTCAAGAATAGAGCTTCGAGTAAGGCCGACTTCGGTGAAGTATTGCGCAGCGCCAGTGTGTTTTTTAATGGTGTTGAGAGTGGTCTCATATACGGCGAGATGATAAGTCTTATGGCTCAAGCCGTTAGCCCCGGGAACGCCACGGACGCGGAGCGTAGTGAGAAGCTGGCACTCGTTCAATTCATTATGACACACTTTAACGTAAGGGAAGAGGAGATGGTAACCCTCCATGCTCCTATGGCTGCTCTATCCATTTTCGCAATGCTAGAAGATGTAAAGGAGCGTAAGGATGCATCCAAGACCCTTAACAAAGGTGTAAGCGAGAATCTTTCGATCCAGGCACTTGATATTGCTCGAACTTTGATCGAACTCATCCCGCAGCGGGCATTCCCAACCAGATCAGGAGGGCGAGACTCGGTTGGGTCCGTAGAGGGCCCGGTGGTAACTTCTACGTCAAACGGTGAAATGCTCAAGAAGATCAAAAACTTCTACGTTTCTGATCAGGGCAACCTCGAGGCTACGCCAATGCCTTTTGCCCCGCGAACCATTGGAGGCCTCTTAGTCCAAAAGGCATGCAATTTGACTTGCGATAGCCTCGCAACTGCCGACCAGGAGGTCTCACTGTCGATCAGAAGCCGAGTCCTTGGGCTTATACTAACCAAAATTCCCAACGAGTACTCCATAGATACCGAGAAGCTGCTCTCTACTATGCAAGCGCGGCTATCAACCCCTAACCTAACATTCGTATCCTTTAAATCTATTCTCTCCCTCTCGACGCAGCTTTATACTACTGAGCGTATGCTGGTAGCCTACCTTTCAAAGTTGATCGAGCCATTAGTGCGCCACGCATGGGGTTTCCTGTCTTTATCAGAGCCCAAGTACCATGTTGAGACCGTGAGGTGTCTCTGGCAGTTACAGACAGCTCTGACAGTTTCGAACCGCGATATTGAAGCAGTCATTGCTAATATGATGCTCAGAGATGGCACAACAGGCACATTTGCAATACGGCCGGCTGATCCAGGTCGGAGCTTTACCATCCTTTGGTCTCATACATTGCAAGATAACGCTTCACATTCTGATCGAAGAACTCCGAAGACTCCTACGAGTGAATCCAAACCGGCGTTTCGGCTATCCGGTATGGATTATTACGATGTTATGCTCACCAGACCTCTCTTTTTGATGCTCGATTCTCTGCTAGACGAGCGTACTCAATTGTTTATGATGGTTAAAAACTGGTTGAACACTATGGTCGGCATTGATAAGTAGGTTCAGAGTTCCCAAGACAAATGGCGAGTGTCCTGTCGCTAAGATGGTATACCTAGGCTTTTCCTGGTCTTTGTAACGAAGATCTCACAACTCCGGTTCCTTCGAACTTTCCCCCAGACCGCCAATGCTGTTTCGTCAAGCCAGTCGGTTGAGTTCTCAGCGGAGGACGACCTTGACCTAGCATTATATTACCTGCGGACATTGTCCAACGTATTCCGATGGGCACCCGATGCGTTTTGGGGTGTCCTCGCAACGAATGTAATCGAGGAGCCCACTCGGGGTTTAATAGAAATCGGTGGGTTTATTTCCTCGAGTGGTCTTAAGAGCATGTCCACTAACAGACACGTAGTTGGCACGGAAAGTAGCTTGTCCCTTCAAGAATTCTTCCTGCGCGTTTGCATGCGATGCATTGCCGGGAATCAATTTCCGAGCGACAGCCAGATACAGCTCCGGATAGCCCAGCTTCATCGTTGTGCATTGACCTTCCTCCACCAGATACTCTTAAATCCATATGCAGAAGCATTGTCACGTCTCAAATTTGAAGACACCTTGATCGACAGGCTCGCACAATCCCTTAGGGGGCCTGATCCGTACATCCAAGTACTACTTCTAGATGTTGCATTTGCCTCGCTTAGATTACGAGATGCTTCGCCCGCGGAACCGCCGTCGTCCCCTGTTGGAGAGAAGCGGTCTCTAAGCTACCCGTCCGGCAGCGTGCAGTTGTCTGCAACCTCTTTAGATCGTGCGGCCGAAGTTACGCCGCCACCTTCATCATTGCTTAAATGTATTCAAGCCGGTCTCAGTTCGCCCAGCAGTAGGCCTGTTCTGGACAGCTGGGTGGGCTTTCTCGCGGAGTGCTTACCTTTGTATTCGGACACCATCTTCCAAGTTCTCATACCCTTGGTAGAAACACTCTGCAGCCAAGTAGCTAGCACATTTAGCAACCTGCAGACAACTTTCAAGCAGAATGGGAAACCGTCCGAGAGCATCAATGCTCCAGAATCAACATTGATATCACTGCTTAATGCCCTAGAGCAAGTACTTGCTAAGGCCCATGATCAGTTGCTAGTAACAGAGGCTAGAGCCCACGTCGCAAAGAGCCCTGAACAACCTCAAGGGTTCTTCGGGAATATGGTTTCTGGGGTTTTCAATTCCGATGCCCATCAATCTCGAAGCGCGACTGCGAATGACAGGTTAACTGTACTACTTGCCTTTCAGGATGCAGTCCGTATGTGCTTCAAGATCTGGTCTTGGGGGCAAGGAAGCGAAGCTAGTGGTCTAGATGCGGATTCGGCTTCTTCGTTCAGCTACACCTCGTTACGTATGCGAAACCGAGCTAGGCGCCTTCTAGAGCACGTATTCGCGGCTGAAGCGCTAGAATGCTTAGAGACGGTGGTTGATATATGGCGGACTTCCTTGAGCGATCCTGACGAGACCAAGCTTACAGAAGTGTTCAACTTACTTCCAGCCTTGGACGGATCTCGACCGAGGCATACCATCCCCGCCATTTTTAATGCCATCTACAGTCGAACGAACCCCAGTGCGCTGGAACAATCCAGGAAATCAACATTGACCATTGAGCTGCAAGATACGGACCTAGTGATCTTCTTAGTTGACTATGCCCGGTCTCTTGAAGACGATGCGATGGATGAGATCTGGCAAGATTGTATGATCTTCCTAAAAGACTTACTTGGCAATCCATTCCCTCATAGACAAACGCTACCAAGCCTCTTGGAATTCGCAGCAATCTTGGGCGAAAAGGTAGACAATACCAATTTCGGAGAGCAGAGGAAGATGCGAAGGGAACTTGGGGTGAGCATTCCGTAGTTCCAAGACTTGCCGCTTATCACTAATACTAGACTAGGATCTCTTCCTACGACTACTCACTGCTATTTTCACCACAAGACCGGCATCATTTGCTGATGGACTATCAACTACCCAATCGGAGAAGTCGAAAGTCAGCGCAACCCGCTTCTTACCGCCAGCAGACAGGGCAGATGATGTTGTTGGCATCTTATCTAACATCGTTCCTAACCTACCTAAAATTCTCGTGGAATCTGATCGAGTCTTAACTGCTGCCGGTGCAATTTCCGCGAACGTAATTGGCCCATCCATCCGTTCAAAAGCGTTCCCTGACACCATCTCAAAGAGTGCATTGACTCTACTTCAGGAGCTGACTCGGCTGCCTGGCAACCAGAAGACTTGGAAGAGAGATATTGGGGACGCCTTCAATGATTCAAGGTTCTTCAGCTCGTCCGTTACTCTAGCACAAAGTGACTGGCTACCCTTATTAAAACTCTGGACGATTACAGACAAAGACCGAATGACAGAAATACTAGGTCGAATAACACCACCTGCAACGGCGGGCATAGTCTTCGGGGTGGGGGCTACGTCCGCCAGATTGGAAGCAGACCGCAAGACACAACTAAACCTACGCCGCGTCGCAGCTCTTATTCTTGCTTGTGGCACAGATACCTTCGTTACCGACTTGCCGCTAATCGTCGAACGTATTATCGATCTCCTAGCGGCGACGTCGACCTCTTCGCCATCTTCAACCACACGTGCTGACATATATATGGTAGTCCGCGCCCTCGTCATCCGGACGTCAGCCATTCACCTCGCGCCTCTCTGGCCCACTGTGAATGCCGAACTCCACGCAGCTATATCTTCAATCGCTGCTCCAGATAACAGTACTTCATCGGACAATTTCAGCAACCAATCCGTGCTACAGGCCTGTAAACTCTTAGATTTGTTAATTGCTGCGGCACCGGACGACTTCCAGCTACACGAATGGCTCTTTGTAACAGATACCATCGATGCCATTTACCGCACGCCTGCTTATCAGCCAGTTGCACTCGTTGACGAGCTATCCGAGGAGCTAGGCAACACAACGTCGACCGGCTCCGCGCTCCAGACGGAGTCCGCGGCCACGATGGCAGCGCAAGGGGGCTCGTTGCAGCGGAGACCACTCCTCGGCCATCCTGGAGGCATTAACGACGAATTGGCAGTAGACAGAAAGGACGAACTGGTGGCCAAAATCCTGCGACCTTTCTTCGGTCAGTTAAGCATCTACGCGTTCGAGTCCACGTACGCTATGGGCGTGCTGGACGTCGAGACGTGCGTTGCGAGCTTGTTGAAGGACCTGTTTGATGAGCGGACCATTGTCAAGGCATTATGATTAATGGGAGAACGCGGTGTTGTTTCATGGATAAGTGTAGAAAGAATCAGGACTAGTCATCAAGAGTAGCTGCCTCAATTCAAGATAATCCAGACTAGATCATAATTGTCACCTTGGGAACCGCACAAGCTCCGACCTTCTCTAATTAAGTTTACGGTGGCTTGGTTTTACGGAGGTTATGGTAGTGATTAATTACATGTATGAGATGCTGTAAATGAAGCAGTAATTGGAGCCGCCAAGTGAAAAGGGGGGAAACGTGGGATTGACTTGTGCTCCATCACAGATCACAATGCCTATAAAGAATCCCATTAGTAGTGTAGCGTACGGTGGCATACCACTGCTTGCACGGCAAGCGCAGGCGCTAGTTTCACTCCAACATCCTGCCCTTTATATTTTATTTCCAAGGTTCCAGGCCGCCTCCTTTTAGTAAGTATGATGCATTATCATGATGGCCACTAGTTCATAATAAGTCCAAGTCAAGTAGTGAAGTTCTACTACTATAGCCGCTTGCAACCCAAATTGTTAAGATGAGCGATCAGAGTGCGAGGTATTTTTACGAAGAACCTGTATATATCAGTTTCGCAAATCAATATTTATAATTCGTATTCTAAAAACGCTACCATTTATACAGGCCACTCCTTTTTCTGTACCTTGCTTTGTAATCCCCCCTAGATATAGACATAGCCAAGCGCCCACCCACCCCTCATACTACGAACGTCTTTTCATATCCTCTCTCCCTCGTGTCCAGATGTATAGTTCTAAATCACGAAATAAAATTTTTCTATTACCCTCCGTCCCTCCCTTTATCGTCACCTAGCCGCCCTCTGCATACGGAACCGGACCTAGCACGCGCTCCAGCACGCCCTCGAATGCCTCGCGCTGGATCACGGCGCCGAAGTGCAAGCAATCGACGTCGCGGGCCATCTCGTTGCGCACGCGGTCCATGAGCGCGGCGTCCAGGACCACGTCGGCGCCGTACAGGCGGGCGATCTCGAACCACGCCTGGACGGGCGCCAGCTCGCGGTCCGGCGGGTTCAGCGTCGAGGCCAGGCCGTGCAGGCTCTCGAGCGTGAGACCTAGGCCCGCTCCCACGTTTTCTTCCGAGGCGGGGGTCTGCCAGGAGGCTATAACATTGGGAGAGGAGGTAGAAGTGGCTGTGGTGGTGTCCGGTATTGCGTTTGAGGGGTTAGCGTTGAGTTGGGCCGCCTTGAAGCGCTCCTTCTCTGTCCCGATCTGCGACCACACCTCGGGCGGCGCGCTCTGTAGCGCGATGGTGCTGGCCATGAGCGAATGCCCGTGTTCCTTGCCCTCCGGGTCGTACTCTTGGTGCGAATAGTACGAGGGGTGGAAGTGGTTCCAGCAGATGTGTTCTAGCCTACACCGAGCGCCAAGTTAGTCAACCTAGGCATTATATCCCCCAAAGCTCTTTGGAAATTGGAAAGGGGTGCGGTAACAATTTGACCTCTTGTCAGATAGACAGACGCGAAGATTGGAAAAGGGGGATCCATACCCTAGGATGAAGTTGATCGCATGATCTGTCTGCGCTTCAGATAGATGACTCGTCCCCGTCGCGTCGGGTCTAGTAGAAGGCCCGCTATGTGTAGACAAAGGTGATGGCGTTGAGGTCCGTTGGACCTGGAAAATAGGCGTGTTCAGCGACTCGGATGAGCTCAGAAGACAAACAGAATATTCCGGCGCCGGCGGCGGTGGCGCTAAATATCCAGCTGTAGTTGTAGGCGCCAAGGCACTGAAAGTAAATGCTGGTGCTGTGGTAGACTGGACAGCTGACGATGTCAAAGGAACCTGCTCTTGGAGGCGACGCCGGATCGTCTCATTCTCACTTTTGAGCGCCAAGCTCTCGTGCTCAGTCTGCTCAATCTGATCCCGCAGCTTGGCGATGTCCATCTCAAGCTCCTTGGTGTAATTGGCCTTCCTCTGTCGGTGCTGTATTTGTGCCTTCCGGACCTGTGCCCGTCGGGACTGGGCCTTAGCCTGGGTATTGGAATCCGACTGCTGCTGCTGGTCATCTTTGCTAGACCCTAGATAAAATAGCCAAGAATCAGCATCAACTCGCAAGACAGAACGAAACAATGTGCTGCAATTACAGAGCAAGCCGTAAAAGTCTGAGTGGAGAATATGCAGAAGCAAGTCGATTATGAGAAGAAAGGAAAGTCTTAGGTAGGTAATGAGTGGACAAACACAGGCTTGACGTTCGTCTAGAGTTGGTTCATTGGAAATCAGCGAGCCGCCCCATGCTTGGTTACTCCGCCTATATAAGTAGGTAGGCAGGTCCCCTGACGTTCACATGCTTTATAACAACCAAGTCGCGCTGCACTTGGCAGCCCCATGACAACCTGATTAATATAGTCCTACTCCAGCCTAAGAAAAAGAAGAGTAGTATGTAAGAAATATACAAGTAGGTGTTGGTCTCACTCGGTTAAGTTACCGCTACTATATGATATGTCATAACATACCTGGCGCTTGTTCGAGGTTGCTCGATACGAAGGTGATATGCTTGGCCGCGGCCTGCTTGGTGCGTTTCCAATAGTTGGCGAAGGAGGGTCTCGAGCTGGAGCTGCCGCTTGCAGCAGAACGGGCCCCCGGAGAAGCATTGTCACCCGGTTCCCCCTCCAATGAACTGACCATGTTTCCGGGTCTGCAGCAGCAAGTAGCAATTTAATGTGCGTGCCCCACGACGCGAAGAGCAGAATTCCGGGGTAGTGACGCACGCGATAGGAACGGGATCTCAACTTTGGTGGTGCGGCTGTACGGTGAACATTTGAAGTAAGCAGACGTGGGGCCCCCTTCAAGGGTGTGGAGATGGACGATTTGGAATCTCCGCCCCTTTTTGGAGTATAGACTCCCGGAAAACCTTGCATTGCAACCTTCTTTGCGCATGAGCACGAAGACCAAACCAAGTACGATGAAACCATGAATATAAAAGAAAGGAAACTTAGTTAACTAATCCAGCGAATCCGTTTAATTGTTGCCGCATGCGCACAAAATGCACGTGGTAAGCGGTTCATTACTACTGCCTAAGGCAATGAGCAGCATGGGCATAGACCGACTTACGGGTTCAGAATAATGGAAGCCTATATGGCAGTGTCATGATGGATGGATAAAACGAATAGGCGTTCTAGAGAATATCATTGAATCGATACTTTGAACCCCCGACAACGCCGTGCGTAAATACAGGTATCTCCCTTTTTACCAAGTCCTTTTCCACGCACACCAACGCCGATGAATGCTGCCGTAAACCATTGTCCATTATGTCCTCATCTTCCACTTTCATCTTCGGTGGCAGTATCTTCATCCACGACTTCGTACTCGTCGCCAACCTCTTCCTCGTCGCTATCGTCCGGCTTGACCCGCTTCAGGCCGGGGATAGGTTGCCAATTCAGGTAATCCTGATCAATCCATCGCCCACTCACAGGGAGCTGGTATGGGTCGAACGGGAAGAAAGAGCTCAGCTGTTGCCAACTCTCGTCGTTCAGGTCGAAAGACAGGTCTCGCAAACCGCCCCCGTTAGAGTAGGCCCCGGAGGAGAACTGAGACAGGCGAAGCCGTTTATTCGACTCGATGAGCGTATGCACGTACAAAAATCGGAACCGATGGGCTAGCGTCGCAAATTCCTCGACGATCTCTGGCGAGCAGACCTTGAGGGGATTCAGAATCGACCAAATGTTATTTCTCATGATGCTTTTGACCTCTGGCTCCCACTCGATATCCTGGTCTAGGTAGGTCGAGACGTCATCCGGGTCAACGTCATCGGGCACTGACCTGATAAGGTCTTTCCACCGAAAGCAGAATATATATATCAGTGCCTGCATCAATCCGTAGAACGAACCATATCGACGGACATCTGGCCCACGACATGAAGGCTCGTACGTGGCCCGCATGCTATCCAAACGTGATCCGAACACCAGGAATATATTGATGACAACGGAGCTTGGCACGTGTACTCCACGGGCAACGAAACTGGCCAGATAAGCAGATGCCGCCTGCTGCATGATCAGGGTGTGCTGTGATTCGAAAGCAATCCTGATACAAGTGCCACAAAACTTGTCCACTAGTGCCTCGGATTGTTGGCCGAAGTGAAAGAGCAGGAACTGAGTATGTCGAGATTTTATCGTAGGCAAGATGAACCTAGAGAATTCGTTTAAGAGTATCTTGAACACTTCCTCGGCCTCCTTTGACTGCGGGTCGGCGAAACTTGGGGTAAAGAACTCGAAGAGGGTATCAAGAATAATATCCATCTTCTCAATGTTCTCCTTTGCCGTTTTCACGAGCGTGTACTCGGCATTTTCAGATTCATCACTCTCTACCGATTCCGCATCACTTTCATCCGAGTCGTCCTCATCCTGGTTGCTAATGTCGCGAGATGATTTAAGAGCCATCATCACCTGTTTGGCAAGACTATCATCCATATCGTTGAGGTTCATCTGCATTTCCACGTCGATTTTCACCACTCGGCTAATGATTAGCTCCATTACATTGGTCCTCAAGTTGGGCCAATACTGCCATAACTTTAAGAGATTATTGACGTAGGCCAGGTGCATGCGCGTAGAATCGTCGTGATAAGGATATTTAGTGTGGATAAGGTGTTCCAGGACGTGCTCGGCGGCGGGGAACAATTTTAGAAGGTACCGTATGGCGACATGTAGCCTCTCTTGAACGACGTCCCGGCTGACGCTTGGGTAGTTCGGCACAGCCCAATCCGAGGGCCGTGAATCAGTAAATCTCTCGACGACGGAGGATAATATTTGCGTAAGGCGGGCGCCTTGGGCACTGACAAGAGCGGCAAGAAACTGGACATAGATCTTGGCGAATTGCTCATCCCGGCCCAACCACTGGCATTGCAGGGCGCTTTTGACGAGACCGTCGCATGCTCTTCCTAGGCGAGGCGAGAAGCTGGCAAGAGAGACCAAGTAGACCTTAAGTTCTTGACGTCGCTTTGCTGGCAAGGTGGGGTCCGCATCCTCGTCTTCGTCATCCTCATCCTCATCGTCATCCTCATGCGACGACTCTTTTCCAGCTAGGGTGTTTTTTAATACGTCGTAGTCCTCGTCATCTCCCTGATCGTGTCGATCTAAAGCCTTCTTGATCTCTTGTTTGATCTCCACGACCGATCGTGCTCCAATCTCGTGGATTTCGATGTTGTTAAGGTCGAACTCTACTCTCGGGCGCTTCCGAGGACTCTGTGGGCTATCTACTCTATCATCGTCGAGGCCGGCATCGTCGCTAGATCTTCTAATGCCGAGGAGTGTTGACGACGACTTCAGAATAGGCTTGAGCGCTGTAGTGGCCTTTACCACGGCTTGGGCAGGTGGCGGGGCGGTGCTCGTGCTCGTCATAGAGGGCGACATGGGGAACTGAACACGGATATTTTTGCATCTGTCGTATGTCGGTTGCAGGTTGCCATAAATTGACCTATGGAGTACTCTGGCATACTGGTCTAATGCTGTTTTATGAATTCAAGATGGGAGAGGCTGATGCGACTCGACGAGTGCCGCGGTGTGAGGAAGAGAAAAAAGAAAAAAGTTGAATTTTACTATCACAAAATTTCAATTGCATATACGTTAGGTACCTACGTAGGAAGTAGAAAAAAAACCCAGGGCCCCTTCAATGGGAGCAGCGGGACAATAGGAGCCACTTTACCTGGCCCGTGCAGTGTACACACATGTATGTATGTTGACAATCTAAGCCCATACAATTAAACCTATCAACTCTTAGCGCCCTCCTATTATCTAATCTTGGTACATGATGTATGTACATACATACATAAGTTCCTAGGCGATGAAAATTCATTCACATGCAGGCAGGTGACATAGATAGGTAGTCAAGTTTAAATGATAGTTCATGGTACGGCCTCAATTAGTTATGAGCTCTCACTCACCCAGCATATCATTCCTTCATTGGCGCCTCGAGGACCATGAGTTTTATTTTATGTGGCATGTTTGTATTAAACTCAACGAAAATGTGCTATATAGCTTGTAGTGTTTCAGGCATTGGGCTGTTATCCGATGCTGAAACTAGATAACTGCCGAACTGAAGCTGATGCGATCTCTCAGGACTGATCCCGAGAGACGCAGAGAACCGAATAAAGGATGAACGCCTCGGGGAATCTATCGAAGAGAAGAAGTGCAAGAAACCAGTACCCTTTTTTAATGCTCGGCTGCCTCCATCGCCATCCATGGCGAGCCCCATCATATACAGGTGCGCACGACGCGTATTCGTCCCTTATCCGAAGAGACATGTTTTGGGCCTGATGTTGCTGAGTCCCCCCAAATCCCAATACTTATACACACTTGGAAGGTAGTCATAGACCGTTCCACAAGGGAAGACTAATGAGCAAGTCAGGTGAAGGCTGACGAAAAACCCCGCCATCTCGTCTATGGACACCAGGCGCGAGACTTAATAGGTCTCGCCGGCCGCGCCATTGTGACTGGGCTGGGTGTACATGTAGCCTTCACCTGATTCACCGATGCCGCCAGCCCCGTCGCCTCCTTGGAAGCCCGAGGCCCCAGCACCACTGGATCCGCCAGGTGCACCTGCTCCGTAACCTTGGCTGCTCGGCCTATTCTGTTGGTTCTCACCTCGGTTTGACTGAGACTGCTGGTCATTGGTTAGCGCTACCCAGAGGCGACGTTTAGCAGACGAATGATGCAAGCCCCTAAGGTAAGGGATCGTGGTGGAGACAGTACTTCTCGGTATTTGGAAAGGTAAATCTTTAATGCTTCTGCATAATTCTCGAACCCCAGAGATGTCATTGCGAATAGGATATCTTCGCCGTTAACGGTCTTCCTCTTCTCCTGGTGGCATTTTTCCGATGCTGTGTACGGTGTCAGTGTTCGCTTATATCAGGGACCAGCACCAGTCAGAAGGGGGCAGGGGAGGGGGAAACAAAGGCCGCGGCTCACCTTCACTTGTGATGAACGAGATGAACTCGCTCACACACTCTTGCATGCACTCCTTGGCTTCCTTTGCGATCTTGGCATTCTCAGGTAGAGCGGTTTTCATGATTCGGGCAACTGGGGCGAAGTTGCGTATGTTAGCATCGTATAGATCATATTTGTCGGCTTTCGAAGCGCGAGGCGCTTCTGGCGACTTAGAAGACGAATCGTGAGACATGGACACCCTTCTGCTGATGCGCGGCTGTCTTGAGCTAGAGTGCCATAGAGCACCAATTGACGGACGCGCCGCGGTCAGAGCTTCGCAGAAGCAATGCTCTTCGAAGCTTGCAGACCAAACCAGGACCCAAAAGCAGACTCGGGATGCACCAAATCAGAGACAAGAGTCAGAGGAGGGTCTCAACTCACCATTGGCTATGGGCAACCACCTGTCCTGCTCTTTTACCTCGAACTCATAGGCGAGGCCAGAGCCGTGTGGGTCTTGAGGGTCGTTCATTTGTGCTTCATCGTCGGGTGATTGTACACCTTGCTCGACGTCCTTTGGAGGAGACTGAGGGGAATCCGACATATTTGGCTACCTGCAGCGGGTGGTAGCTTCTTGTAAAAAAAAATTCTTGGATTGCCAGCTCGCACAGCTGGTTACAAGGTAGAGATGATGTGTCCCTGCCTCTGACACGTTGCAAGTGGTAGGGCTTGCAACTGAGCGCGGCTTAGCTGCAGACGGAGTGCGTCAATCCTGCCCTGTCGCGGGTCCCAGAAATTATGACCTATGTAGAGCTATTTACTACGCGGGTCGAGTAGCGTCCCGTTGGTAAGCCCCGTCGCGAACTTCAGGTTATGACGGAATCTGCAAGTGGTGGGAATGTATGGATGGATGGATGCGTATGCAGCGAGCCTGGGCTTAGTATAGTGCAGTATACCGTAGGTAGTGTAGTGTGTAGTGTATAGGGTGTATGGTGTATGGTGTATGTATTGTGTATGGGTGAAAGGTTGGTGAATGGTGTACCGTACAAGGCGGACGTGACTTTTGTGTGGATGGATTTGATGGAGATTGTGGATGTGGGAGAATCAATGGGACAGGGACAGGATGCGATCTGAGGTACCAAAGTACATACATGTATGTACCGCGACCCGGGCTGGGAAGCGGGGTGGTTTTTATGGGTCCTCTCTTCTCAGAAGACGCCGAGGGTTGCGTTACTTGGGAAACCTCCTTTCTACCTTAGGTACCTACCTACCTACATAATAAGGTGCGTATCTTCTTTAGAACTCATGTACAGAGCTGGTGGTGAAATTTCTAGCGCTGGAGGGTGGCTACCTATACGTAACCTACAGCAAGATCGTCTAGCTGCAGTCTAGTCTGCAGATGTGTATGTAGGTACTATACCTCTGTCGCCCGGTACGTGGGGTTGATGCTGTTCCCTTCAAGTACGAGATGGATGTTCGCGACCGGCTCAGTAAAGGGCAGATGCAGCTGCCCCGGTTGGTTATAGTTTGTCTTTCTTGCCTGCTATAGAAGGATGTGCGTGTGGGTTACATCAGGAATAACGAGTAAGTTATGGGTTGACGAGGCTCGACTAATAGAGTCGCTTTGTAGACAACAGTAGAAACTAGGGTTGGTTTTCTGGAAAACTCCAGCTCGAGGTTAGATGCATAAGAGTGGATTTCTGCTGGCTGGCTGCATAACGTGTTATCAGAACACGGCATGTAAAGATACCATCATTTCTAATTATGATTACGTATATGTCTAAGAGGAGGGAGGTAGGGTATGGTTTAGTAGTGTAGTAGGTATTTGACAACTGAGTGTAAATATTATTTCCCGTTTCTAACTGGAATTCCCTCAAGATCTGGCTAGGATGCACGTACGCCTCGTGATATGAGTTAAGCTGGGTAGCATAGTGATGAGGGATGTAGGTAGACAATGGGTAGAAATCATGTAGTTGGAATTCCGTGGGGTACGCGCAGAAAACCCCTTAACGAGGGTTGTTATGCGTCTATGTACGATGACTGAAGAGGATTGGGAGTTAATAATAGATTTAATTAGGGTATATAAATAAAAAAGTGGCAATGGTATTTTGGAAGGACGAGTTAACATTTCTTATTCACGTAGCTAGAACCTACATACATAGGTACCTGCTTATAACTACATACATAGTACAGAGGTGGATCTACGTACTGTACAATGTATTTTATATTCCAAGATGGTATTAGATTACTGTTATTATGTGTTTGCCTATGTACCTATCTGTAAGTAGATGCAATTGGGTACCTCTACACCTTCGACGCCTATGTATACAGCAATCTCACCTTCCACCATCTTCCTTCAGACGGAGTCGAAAAGCCTATCATTATGATGCCTGGTTTCTTCCAGTTAGGAAACATTAAGTGTACTTGTTCAATACTGTTCGTTCTTAGTTGTGGTAGAAAATGTGTGTACCATCATGTTCGCCGTGTCAACCTACATATCCCTTTGGCGACTGAAACGACCCATGCAGTTTTCTACATGAGGCGGTGAATCTAAGCTACTACAAGCAGGCTGGCCTCCTATCCTCGGACGTGATGGCTCTCATGTCACATCTCCATGGTTGATGTGGTACATGGCACACTCTCCATAGGGACGGGACGGAGAATGGAGGGGGGGATCCATCTCTGATTTGACAATCCCCCAAATAAAAGGTTGACCGATGTATGTACCCGCCCGACAGGAACAGGAAGTGTAAGGTACCTAGCTACCCTGGCTAACGGCTTTTCGATCTCGGGGGCCAAAGCCTCTGTTTGGATAGTATCGCAAGATGAATAGAATGATGACTGGCTCCAAATTATGCCCAGAAATCGTATTAATACGCTGTATCGTCCAATTGCAATATTCGGCACCGGGTTGGCGTTCTGATTGGAAGTAAACCTCAATCTTATTCCCAGGACTTCTTCCTCTCCTGGAATGTGGAGAAAGGAACGATAGGCTTTGGAAGCCCCTATCACCATAACGCCGTCATCAATCTCTCAATCCTGGTAACCCATCAAAAGGGGTTCCTCTGGCTTGGCCGCCTAGCCCTGCAAAGCTTGGTGCAACACAGGAGGGTATAGACACAACTTCAGCCCATGGTTTTTGAGCTCTCCTGAACGAAATCCGCTTCGGTACCTACTGGCATGCACGTTGTATGCGGCCTAACGGCGTCCCACGAACCTACATAAGTACGATCCCATGGATGCCCAATCGTCGGAAGCAAAAACAGTCCTGTACATAGCCGTCTCATCTGCTACACTCGAAGATATTCGCGTTTGCAGCTTATCTAAAGTTCGTTCTAAAAAGTACTAAAATGGTAGTTACCATTCCGCCGGGAAAGCAATTCATTGGCGACCTCTCCTGTGCACAGCAATGTCCAGATGTCGACTGATCCGCGTCTACCAGCTCCCGTCTGGTTCGGAAAGGGGCGTGGGTTAGTCACCCCCTCTTTCTCTCCGGGACCAGCACCCTGCTGACACTTGGGCAGAGGTGCAGCCGTGAGAGGTTTGGAAGTACTCGTGTGTAGTTCCCTATTCAGGCCAGTTCGAGATCTACCTTCATTTATAATCAAAGAACTTACCTACAACATCGCACCACGCCAATCGTCCTGCCAGCCTGCCAACCTGCCTAGAAATTCCGTATCATGGCGAACACACCCCAGCACTTGCAGACGACGAAGAAGTTGGGCCGTTTTTCTTTTCAGTTAAAATCGAAGTAATCTTTATCGTCACTCCCCTCCACGAACTTATGGTACGCAAGTCTTAGTGCACTCTACCTGTCTACCCAGTCTAGCAGGGTAGGCGGCACTCCTGTTTCAGGCAAGCAGATCACTGTCATCAACGACACGTTGTCACCCAACCCCGAATATCGCCGGCAATCCATGGAGCTGTCATGTGGCATGTGGAGCTCAGAACGCACGTTGGGGGATCCCCGCCCTCGGAACATATGCCGATAAACGAGGTAGATACGTAGTAGTTCATGATCTACTTCTCTTCTCTTCTCTTCATTTTACAACACGGTATAAATGTGCTGTCTTGATGATATGTGTCTAGCAAAGTGCCTCACAGATGCAAGGTCGACGCAAGCCGCCCTGTTTAATCGGATCATTTATCACCATTTAAAACCGACATTTCTCGACGCGGCCTGCTCTCCAATCACCACTTCTGGTAAGCCGTTGATCATGACAGCCTTGACAAATACTTGTCGTTGGGCACTGAGACGCTCTTGACGCTAGGCTCCACCACATGCAGCTGTGATTGTACAACGCATCAACACCATCTTTTTGATATCGCCGTGGCTTTGCCGACAGCTGGGTGCGAGAGTTATATGGCATTATCCCATCCACCTCGAATGTCGTACAATTCAGTCCTGCTTGATCTCGATCGCGTGTCTCTCAACAAGAACCGTGGCGTCCCAATATGAATGTTCTTAGATGAGTCACACTCCGACTTTCAATAGCTCGATCATCCTCAATCATAGACGGAAAACCCCCCTCGAAAGGCTATGCCCATCCGTGATGCATCATGCCAATTTCCGCGTCCACCTCCGTCGCCCAGCGGCGCCAAGGTTGCGTCATGACTGAACAACCTGGATATTATTCTTTTTCTGTTGGACGGTGGTGTAAGTCTAAGGCTTCGTAGCCAAGATTGGGTGGTGGTCGCCAATCTCGAATACCCAAGTTTGCAAGGATTGCCTACCTTCCACTTTTCTAGATCATCCTGCTTGACCTTGTATTGCTTGACCAAGTCGTCGAGGACTCTCTTCAGCCCTTCGGCATTGGTTCTCAAAGCAGGAATTACGTCCTGGACTGTTCGCTCCACTAGCACGCCGTTGATCATACGGAAGCATTTGCGATCTCCGGGAAGCGGCTCTAAGGTATCGAGAACAAGCCTGGCAATGAGAAGAATTGTCAATAAATGAGCGGTGAGTTCAGCAAGTAAGGCGGTGAGGTTCATGAACAGTTCTAGGCTAGACGCTAAGGGTGAAACCCCCAGCAGGGCTGAGAGAGTGGGAGCGGGATTCTATAGCTTGTGAATGAGGTTCCATGATGTCAGGGACAGACGAGGTCAGATGATAAAGGAAAAGTATGACGAACTTGTGTTCTTCGGCTTCTTGCTCTACGTCACCAATCTTCTGGGCGAGTTGTTGCAGTGTATTCTTGTAATTTGAATACGTGGTTTGCAATTCTATCTCAGGTCCGGTCAGTAAGGCATGAGGTAGCTTAATTCTAGAAGGGACCGACTCGATCACGTACCTTGCTGCTTCTTGGCCGATACTCCCTTGGACGCCATATTTGCGGATTGAGGCTGCAAAGGGAAAATAGGTTCACTAGAATGAAGTTGACATATCTCAGATGAGATTGCGTGTATCTGGCAGCCTTGGAAAGCAGTTATGTAGTGTTGCAATGAGCAACCGGAGATCATTGTCATGAAATTCATTGGAGGGGCTGGAGGGGCATGTGGACCCTGTCTTTAAAAAATTATGGCCCATGCTTTAGGTGCGCGTAGCCCCAAACTTATTTCTACATACAGTTAACCTAACCAGTTCGGAACCAATCCAATTTTTGGTAATTTGGCAATGGCAAATGATTAGTCTACTATTTCCTATTCCTACCGATTCATCGTGAGATCGAGCAATAGTTTCGAAAGTACCTAACCTACCTACTTAAGGGCCAATTACCAAGATGCATCCGCACTTACACACAAAGGACAACATTGGTATGTCTTTCAAGTCTTAAAATATTCACCACAAGACGACTAATGGGCTCTATTCGTAGCTTGCGAAGAGGTCATGACCGCCCTCGAGGAATGCCACGCCAGGGGTTTCCTCTGGAAGTCGATGGGCATGTGCAACGACGCCAAACAGCAAGTCACTCTATGCCTGCGAGCCGAGCGGTTGAAGCGCACTGCGAAGAACCGAGAAATCGCCAAGGCTAAGCGGGAAAAGATCAAGAAGGTATGGGCCGAAATCGACGAGAACTCGTAGCGAACCTATACCGAAAATTCTCAATCGACTATACCGTAGGGAAGAGGGACCAGCCCCAAGACATATTGTTACGTAGTATGCATTGATGGCGTTTTGAAGGGGATACGAAGGTTTTGGCCGGGGCTTGATTCATTTACATCGGTGCATGTCTTGTTCGCAATATGATTATTGGATGGCATTCACACTCGCCTTAGTCAGTACCGTTGAACTGGGCTACATTGCGCTATACACTATCGCATTGATTGCTTCCCTTCTGCGTCCTTCCAGCCAGTCTTCTCCTCAGAGAGTCTTTCTGAAGGCATTGCCGAAAGTCAACAGGCCAAAGATGGAGATTAGGCTCAGCACGGCCGGGACCGGTTTTCCGCTGCGGATGGCTCGAGGGATGGAGGCCGCGCCAAGAACGATAGAGGCGAGGAGAGCAAGTTCGACGCCGTAGGGTTGGCGCGATTGCAAGCGATAACCTCCGAGGCCGTCTTGCGAGGCTATGTCAGTTTGATATGTCCGGCAGAACGGTATATCCTAGCTAGGTAGTTGTTGACGTACACAATATCCCGACTGTCATTCCAGCTGCGATTGAAGGCACCGAGCCAGTCTTGACGAAGCCTACTGTACCACCACTTGCGGTAAGTCCGCCAAGGACGTATGCGATCGTCTCTAGAGCCTGCCGGAAACAATTAGCCTTGGACGAATGGCGAGTGTGCTGATCCAACTTACCATATTTTCAAGCTCCTGATTATCTAGAAGATGGGAAAATATTCGATTACTAGTTAGAGGTTTCTCTAATAATGTACCTAGGTAGCTTTGAATGAAAATGTGAAGGTTATGCAGTAGGTTCACGTATGTAGACAAACGACTGTTAAAGATGGTAGACGCCCTATGTAGATGACGGAACCCCGGTGCTCATCGATCGCGCGAGACGCCGAGACGCTAGGATAGGTACCTAGGTACCTAATACCTATGGCTGAAGCTCTTCCCACCAGCCACATTTCTGATTGGTTGGGTACCTCTTTTAAGATTGTCTTTGACATTTATTACCAGCAACTTTTTAGAAGCTTTCGTGTCCCTTACACGCAATCCGGGGTCCATTAATCTACGACGGTTTCCCAGCAATTCGACGACAACCTTTGAACTTACCGCCGACTTCCCACCCCACTCATTCCACGACACATTGCAATAATCAAATAGTTACTCACCTAGTTACGATGGCGCCCAAGAAGCCTGCTGCTGCTACTACCACCGGTGCTGCTACCACCACACCCGCACCGCCGACAGCAGCAACCACCACTCCGGCAGTTAGCAGCGCTGTTGCCAAGCCCACCGCTAGTGGTTCTCACTCGTTCGACCAGGTGGCCTTGAATATCGTCGAGCACTACCAGAAGACGACGCCTCAACGAACGAAGCTGTTGGACGTGTTTATGGTGTTCCTGGTTGTAGTGGGCGGCTTACAGTTTGCGTACTGCATCTTGGCGGGCAACTATGTATGTACCTATACTATTCGACCACCACAATACGTACATGTTACCATGGCTAACTGGTTACTTTTAGCCCTTCAACGCTTTCCTGTCAGGCTTTTCGGCAACGGTTGGACAGTTCGTCCTCACAGGTATGTAGCTTCTCAACAAGTGTGCGCGCGCAAAGGATCAAGATGGGAAATTTGACTATGAAGCAGCATCCCTACGCATCCAGACCACGGCAGCGAACAAGGCCGACTTCCCTTCAGTATCGCCGGAAAGGTAGTTCTCCTAGCTGATCTCCAGCGACCACTCCTCCGGGTAGACTACGGCTGACATATCTTATAGAGCATTTGCAGATTACGTCGTCGGCAGCCTGATTCTACACTTCTTCTGCATCAATTTCATAAACTAAGCACAAGCATGCAAAGGTGCAAGGTGTCTCGGACGCTCGGCGTAGCAATGAGAACCGGCTACTAGTACTAGCCATAAGGCGTGTGGTGTGGTCTCTGTGTATTGTAAATGAAACGGCATAGTCGCAAAATATGAGAAACAAAAACAGGGAAACGGAATTGTCCGAGCTAAGGAAGATATCACTAACGTTCCCATTCGTGCCTTGAAGCTATTACTGGTGGTAACCTCTCTAGTCTACATCGTCATCCCCGCCGCTAGCTTTCTGCTCCTTTGCCTTGGGCGGTGCCCGGGGGGGAGGACTACCACCCGCTTTAGGAGGCGGCGGCGGCGGCGTTTTGCTTGCAGCTATGTTACCATCGAGTGCTTTGCTCTTCTTTTCCTCTTCTGCGAAGTAGTCATCTAGCCTGCTTGTGCCGTGACCGTGCCTCTCTTTCTTTTTGCTCCGCGGCGGCGCATTACCTGGTGGTGGTGGCGGCGTGACCATTTGAGCAGGGACGAGGAAATCTGGTGAGGCGGCCGGGACAAATGTATTTGCGGCATTGTTGCTCGGGGGAGGGGCTAGCGTGGTAAATTGGTCCATTGCTGCGCCGGTGTTGGTGTTGATGTTGGTGTTGATGTTGGTGCTATCGCCGTCGAACATGGTCTCACCCGGCCCCTCGACGGGCTCGCTTAGTGGCGCAGGGAGCCGATGAAGAGCCCCGTAGCCTAGAACGCAGCCCAGTGCCCCTTCGCCACCCCATTCGCGACTTGGCACGATCTCAACCTCTCGCGTAACGTTGTATTCGTTGTTGTAGACCCATAGCTTCAGGGGCCGACCGATGTAATCGTCGACAAGCTCGCCAAGCCCGCTCTCGCCGTGCAGGATGCCGTCGGGTGTGCCTAGGATGTAGTCGCTATAAGGTAAGAGACCGGCGTGGTCGGCGGGCGAGTTGGCGGGGACGTCGAGCACATGCCAGACGTTAGATGCGACGGAGAGGGGCGTCCATTGTAGCGATAGACCAAGCGACCGAGTGTCTGCTGGCACGGGGATGTGAAGCACTCGAGTGCGTTGGCCTTTTGCGCTCCATAACCCCAAGGCCACGCTACTGCCTGCACAGTTTCGCACCTCTTGCGCGAACAGCCGAGGGTCTGGGTTATCGACTACACGGCCGTTGATCCCAACAATGAAGTCGAACCACGGTTCGACGCCGAGCTCTAGGTTCGTATTTCGCAGCACTTGGAAGCCGTAGCCAGGGCCGTCCCTCTGCTGAGGTCGCGCGTCACCGTCGAGGCGCGACAGATATCGATTTAATGCGTTGAACATGATTTGTGTGTAGTCTAGCAGGCGGGTTTATGACGATAAAATCTACATGTACATGTAGGTAGTAAGGTCGTATACATGCACGTATCAAGAAATCGAAAGCTCCAGCTGTCATTTAGGTTCGGTACCTACCTAGCCTCGGTCTTATTAGGTACGCCACCAAAGCGCTAAATGAGCAGGGTGGTCCTAGCTTTTACCTAGCGTCAACGCGTAAAGTTAGGTAGGTACCAGGTAGGTAATGCCGGCACCTACCTAGCTTCTTCCCCGGGCGAGGGCGCGGATGCAGTACTATTAACTGCATAAGGAACCTTAAACGTATCTATCTAGATCCTAAATGGAGCATTAAAGGAAGACCCCAGGGTTACATCGTAGGTAAACATCCCCTACAATTACACCCTGCT
Source organism: Hypoxylon fuscum (assembly GCA_022578945.1). Lineage (NCBI taxonomy): Eukaryota > Fungi > Ascomycota > Sordariomycetes > Xylariales > Hypoxylaceae > Hypoxylon > Hypoxylon fuscum. The sequence goes on along the minus strand of MU399923.1, from coordinate 2,118 downwards.
AAAACCCCGTAAAAATAGTAAATAAACTAACCTTCATTTCCACATATTATTAAGTACCTTAATAATAATATATTTACAAGTTTATAAAAATATTAATAATTTATTATATTATAATAAAAATTAAATAATTTTAATTAAAATTTAATAATATTTTAATAAAATTTTATAATTTTTAAAATAAAATAATAATAAAAAAATTTAATAAAATATAATAAATTATTATTAAAATAAAAAATTTAAATAATTTTAAAAAATTTTTAAAATATTTTTAAATTTATATTAATATAATAAAAAATAAAAAATTAATAAATTAAGTTTTTAAAATTATTAATATAAAATATTTTATTTTATTTTATTTTAAAAATATTAAAATTTAAATATAATAATATATTATTTATAAATATAATAAAAAGTTTTTTTATTTAAATAAAATATAAATTAAAAATTAAAAAATAATAATAAATTAAAATATTATTTTAAAATTTAAATTAAAAAATTTAAAAAAAGTTTTTAAAATAATTAATAAATATATTAATAAAAATATAAAAAATTAAATAAAATAATTTAAAAAAAAAAATATATATTTATAAAAATAATTTATATTATTATTTTAAAAAATATTTTTAATAAAAATAATAATAATTATATAATTTAATTAAAATATAATATTAATAAAAAATTTTTATAAATAAATAATAAAAAAAAAAAAATTTTTAAATTTTTAAAAAAAAAAATTTTAATAATATAAATTTTTAATAAAAATTTAAAAAAAAAAAAATTTTAATTTTATTAAAAAATTTTTATAAAATAAGTTTTAATTTATAAAAATTTTTTTTTTTTTTATAAAATTTAAAAAAATAACTTTATATTTAAATAAAATATTAATATTTAAAATTATTAAAATTTTTTATTTAATAAATTAATAAAATAAAATAATAAAATATAAAAATAAAAAATTAAATATAATAATAATTTTTATATAAAAAATAATAATAAAAAAAAATAAAAAAATAATAAAAATTTTATTTTTAAAATAATATTTAATAATAATAATAAAAAAAATAAAAAATAAAAATAATATTTAAAAAAAATTATTATTTATAATTATAAAAATATTTTAAATATATTAAATAATAAAAAATTTTTAAAAAAAAATTTTAAATTTAATATTTTTAAAAAATTTATATTAAATTAAAATATAAATATTAAAAATTTTTAATTTAATAATATTAAAAAAATTTTTATTAATAATATTAAAAAAAAAATTAAAAAATATTTAAAAATATATTTATTATTAATATTTAAAATATTTTTAAATTTTTTAATAATAAATATATTTTTAATTTAATTAATTTTTTTAATTTTTTAAATATATTTTTTATTTTTAATATTTTTTTATTATTAAAATAATAAAAAAAAATATTTAATATTTTAATTAATATAAAAAAATATTTAAATTTAAAATTATTAATTTAAAAATTATTTAAAAATAATATTAAAAATTTAAAAATTTTTATATTAATTATATTATAATTAAAATTTTTAAATAAAAAATATATTAATTTAAATATTAACTTTAATTCGATTATTAAAAAATTAAATAAAAATTTATAAAATTTTAATAATTTAAATTTTTTTAAAAAAAATATTTAAATTAATATAATTAAAAAAAAAATTAACTTTTTTAAATTAAAATTTAAAATAATAATAATTATAAAAAAAATAAAAAAATAAAAATTTAAAAATTTTAATTAATAATTTAAAAAATAAAAAAATTTTTTAAAAAAATTATTTAAAATTTTTATTTTATAAATAAAATATATTTTTATATTAAATTTTTTAATAAATTTAAAAAAATAAAAAATTAATTAAATATTTAATTTATTATAAAAATATATATTAAAATAAAAATTAATTTTAATAATATTTTAAAAATATATTATTATAATATAAAAAAATAAAAAATTAAAATTATAAAAATAAAAATTATTAAATAATTATATAAAAAATATATTAAAATTATATATTTAAATAAAATTAAATATAATTATAAATTAAAAATTTATAAAAATAAAAATTTTAAAATATTTTATATTAATAAAATATTAAAAATAAATA